>CAWUFW010027866.1:0-24540 GCA_963921515.1 Calotriton arnoldi
TATTATTGTTAATTAATTGATAATTGGTAATCAATTATTATTAATTAGTTATTAATTTTTATTAATTGATTAATTGATCATTATGTTAAGTGTATTATTTTATCATTGGAGTGTGTTGTGCGTTTATAGGGGAATACTTTTGGAAGTAATTGAAATCTAATTAAGTAATTATTAAATTTATTTTTGGGTATTGATAATTAATTTATTGGATATTAATTATTACTAGGTAATTTTTTTAAGTTACAATTTTTTGGTTCTCAAAATTAATTTATTGTTGTTTTATTATTAATTGGTAATTAAATATTATTAAATATTATTTATTGATAAATTTAATTAATATATTAAGAATTATTTATTAATTGATAATTAATGTTTAATTATTATTATTGGTATAAAAAAGCATTTAATTATTTAATATTAGTTAATTGGTAATTAAGTGTTAATAATTTATATGTTTTTTGTTATTAAAAATATTTTATTGTTCAATATTTATTATTTAGTAATTAATATTTATTAATTATTATTTATTGGTATTTATTATTAATTTATTGTTAATACATTTTCTATTGGTAATTATGTTTTTAATAATTATTTATTGGTATTGGTAAATAGTTTAGAGTTATTTAATAATTCATTAATTATTTAAAAAAATTAATTTATTTATAAGTATGTTATTTGTAACTTCTACACTATCCAACACTTCCCCTACTGTTTCACTCTCTGGAGTTGGAATAGTAATTTTTACCCCTACGCTATCCAACACTTTCCCTACTGTTGCACTCTCTGGAGTGGGAATAATAATTTTTACCCATACGCTATCCAACACTTTCCCTACTGTTGCACTCCCTGGAGTGGGAATAGTAATTTTTACCCCTACGCTATCCAACACTTTCCCTACTGTTGCACTCACTGGAGTGGGAATAGTAATTTTTACCCCTACGCTATCCAACACTTTCCCTACTGTTGCACTCTCTGGAGTGGGAATAGTAATTTTTACCCCTACGCTATCCAACACTTTCCCTACTGTTGCACTCTCTGGAGTGGGAATAGTAATTTTTACCCCTACGCTATCCAACACTTTCGCTACTGTTGCACTCACTGGAGTGGGAATAGTAATTTTTACCCTCACGCTATCCAATGCTTTCCCTACTGTTGCACTCCCTGGAGTGGGAATAGTAATTTCTACCCCAACGCTATCCAACACTTTCCCTACTGTTGCACTCTCTGGAGTTGGAATAGTAATTTTTACCCCTACGCTATCCAACACTTTCCCTACTGTTGCACTCTCTGGAGTGGGAATAGTAATTTTTACCCCTACGCTATCCAACATTTTTCTTACTGTTGTTTTTTGGGGGTTGTAATAGTAGTTTTATTCCCTACGCTATTTAATATTTTTTGTATTATTTTAGTTAATATAGTATATAATTAATTTTCAAAATATTAAAAGTAAATTTAATTTTTTTAATTTGTTATTATAATTATTTAATTTTTATTTATGTTATTGTTTTATGTGTATAGATGTATTTGTAATTTATAATATTTTTTAATAATGTATAATTTATTAAAATAATTATTCAAACTGATTATAAAGTAAGTATATATATTATATATTATATGTATATGTTTAGTTAATGTTTTATTTAATTATATATGTTACTTATTAATTTTAATAATTATAAAATATTTTTAACTATGTTTATTTTAATTATAAGTATTATTTAGTTTATTTTACATATTATTTGTAACAACAAAAAAAACGATATTTTTGATAACGATATTTTTGACATCGATATTGTTTTTCGCTATTTTTGTACTTACCATGTTGTAGATAGGATTTCGATATTATTGACATCGATATTTTTGTTGCGATATTTTTGTAGGTCGATTTTTTGACCTTCGATATTTTGTCAGTGATCCCCATTAAACGCTATCAAATAAATACCTAGTAAAAAAATTAAATAAATGCATTCCTAACGCCTGTGAAGAAAAGGAATATCTTCCAACAGCAAAAATAATCAGATCACCTAAAAATCAAATATCCTTTAGATCCGACCCTCCCCAGAAGAAAACTGGAATATTCAATCTATTTATCAACGCCATTCATGAAATATATAATATAGAGTACAAGCATAAATTATAGAAATAAAAATGCAGCCTCTAACTAACCTTCAGCAATACCTATGAAAAAATTAAGCAATGAAACAAGAAAGTGAAATACCTAAGAGAAATCTAAAAAGCAATCAATATGCAATGAATTAATAAAGCACAAATTCTTATAGCCGCTCCAGCTAGTACCTGTGAAGAAAAAAGAGTTAGTGGAATACATAGCTAATAATAAATGAGCCTTTTTAAGCAGACCATAAATGTTACCAGCAATTCGCATTTATACCAGGTAATAGAAATGATATCCAGAGACACCAGTTAAATAGTAAAAATAAAAAGTACCACAGGGAGGAAGAAAAACAAACCAGAAGGATAATGAAAAAGCCAAGAAGTGACTATAACATGTATACTCAAATAAGATGGAACAACAGACCAAAGGAAAAAAGGGGTCTCATCTCCCTCAAAAGAGAAAAAAGAGATCCAGATCAGAGCACAAAGAAAGAGAGACCATTACATAAACTGTTTTACAAAGAAAAGGCGGGAAAAAAGAAAAGTGTAAGAGACGTCACCATAAACTGTAAGTGAAGAGATGAACCTGCAAAGGAAAGGTTAATACGAAGAAAAATATGGAAATAACATGAAAGGCCCATATTCACGAGTGAAATAAGGGGCCCTCTAACTTCCCACAGGAAAAAAGGAACCTCAAAACCTGTAAAGGGAAAGATAGGCACAGAGAAATTCCAATTTCCAGACATGAAAAAAAAAAAAGATATCTCTTTCAAGAACCAGAGGAGACCGAGGGAGAGTCAGAATCCATTCGTGATTCAGATTGATTGTCCAGAAATGTTGTTAACTCGGATGGTTCATAAAAAATCTGAGAGCGACCTTTAAAAGTTATTCTAAATCGTGAGGGACCAGCGAAAGAAAAAGGAATGTTCATTTCCGAAAGCCTCCGTCGAAGATTCAAGAATCCTTTCCGCCTGATGACAGTATCTCTAGCAAAATCTTGAGATATAGCAATCTTGTGGCCCTCCCAGGTAATTGATCTGATCTTCCTCATCTGAGACAGAATAAGCTCTGAGTGTTGATGTCGTAGAGGCTTGAAAACTATAGGTCTAGGATGTGACGAGGACTTAGGTCGAAACGAGGGAACTCTATGAGCACGCTCTATTTCAAAGTCTTTCTGAAAGGAGATATGGAGAACCGCAGGGATCCAATCCAGTAAAAAATCAAGCATTGAAGGAGCAGCTTTCTCCGCTTCCTCTGGTAGACCAAAAATACGTAAGTTACTCCTACGGTTCCTATCCTCCTGATCTGTAAGGTCCCTCCGCAAAGAAGCCATAGAGCGTTCCAGACTCTGCACATGCCTAGCCTGTTGATGTGATGTGTCCTCAACTGAACTTATACGAGATTCTGCATTTGAAACACGCAATGACAAACTTTTGAAGAGACTTCTGATCGCCGCAACTTCAACTTGAAGTAGGTCCGTGTTTGTTTTAGTACTCTGCGCAATATCATGAACCGTGTTTAAACGTAGAAGGATTGTGTCTAGAGTAGTAGTAGAATCCTTAGGCGTTAACTCTGGCGTGGGAGATGTTTGCTTGGATCTCTTGAGAGTACCTTTTGCATCCTTATCCTTTGCAGAGAGACCCATATTGTCTGCCATTGGAGTAAAAATATGCAGGTGATAAGAAGCCACCCCCACCGACAACTCACTGCACCAGACCACCAAATCACTGTCTGGAAAGGCCACAGAGGAAGCCCCTCAGGGGACAGTCAGCAGTAATCAGACACTCAGCTGAGCCCCAGGAAGTGTCACCATCCGGAAGACTAGTAACCTCCACCACGTTCTATATCAGTTGCTCACATAAGGGCGCTCCTCTGAGAAACTGATGTCCAACCAGAGGTGGTATTAGAAAGGTAATTGCAGATAATCACAGACTGTTGTCACTATAGCAGAAGATAGGAGTGAACCAGTCAATTAGAAAGCAGATGCAGAGCCGTTACCTATCATAAACTGGTAACAGGGTGGTCTTCACGTTGGAAAGTAGGAACTAACATATACGTTTGAGCGCAAAAGGACCTTTGATGTCTCCTCTTATAAGCATCCCACATTCATCTGATGAAGGATGAAACCATCCAGTCACCGCACTCAATCAAAGTGCCTTCACACTGGATATACTGCATCTCAGGAAAAAGTGCCACATATAAAAAGAGCAGCGTTCCATAAGTTACTAGTCAATATGGTGCAGGCACTCACAGCTGACCATCACTTGAACTTCACCTCAGGGTAGGCAGCGTTGCACACCTTCAGTCAGTAGAGGGTTAAAAACAGACCGTCTCAGTGCTCCTCTAAAACCCCCAACTGAATCTGCATCATAAAGCGCCATACGTATAAAGAAACAGCGTTTTATACACTGTTAGGCGAAATGCCCTTTCCGCCCTCACTGCCGTACCTCTGAACAGGAAGCCTTCAGTATTAACGGACCCGTACTCCTCGCGCCGCCGACATCTTAAGCGCTGCGTCTGAGGAGAAACGAGCACATCCAAAAAAAAAAAAAAAGGTGTTAGAGGCGCTCCAAATGCGCCGCAACTCCTCCTCCGTATCCGCGCTGCATTCCGTTTCCAATATTCAAATCGGGAACCGGCCTTCAAGGACTCCGAGCTTAGGAATCCGAACGGCCTCACGGAGGCTCACCGGAGCTCACAAATATGCGGCCATCTTATCTGCGCGCAAACCACGCCCCTTTTGTACTTCTTTTATGACCGTTGATATATTATTGTACCTTGTTCTTTATTTGCTTCAATAAAGTTCTTTAAACTCAAAAAAAAGAACACTTGTTGAATCTAATCAGCATCAAATAAGTATTTTCTTTAACTTTCTCTCTTAGGCAGGGGCCGGAAAAGCCAGACAGCCTGAGCTGGCTCAAAAAAATGAAAGTAAACAAACTGATTTTATTACTCTAGACAGTGTGGGACAATCCCAAAAGGTTAACGTGGGGGACCCTTGATCGGTGGGGCCACTGGGCCAGAGCCCACTTTACCAATGCCTAAAAAGCCCCTGCTGTCCTTCTGTTGCTTCCGCAGTGATTCTGCATGACCCCACCTGTGCTACTTTTTTCTCTTTTTGTTTACCGGATCTGCAAACTAAAAAAAAAAAGTGCTCACATCCTTTTTTAGGCACGCACATGCCTGGTGTGCGCCTACAAAAACAACGCAAAAATAACGCAGCTGGTCGCATATGTTTTTTATTTCTTTTTTAAAAGCTATGCAGCACAGCATGCTACGTGCATGAGTTCGGATCCCATCCTCGTCGCCAAATCTATTGCGATGAAGATCCAGACAGCTGATAGATTTCCAATAAAGATTTATTGTCAATTAAGATAAGCAACAGGTGTGAGGGCCCCAAAGGATCAGCACCAACTGACTCTGGAGTTCTAATCCCTTCATCATAACATTCCATATACTACATTCCACATAATACAACCTCCTCAGTAACTTAGGGGCCCATTACGATACCCGGCGTAAAAGAATCCGCCAGGCATGGAAGCGGCAAAAATCCGCCCGCACACACCGCCTGAACACCGACCACGCCATTATGAGTACACAAACCGAAAACCGCCATCGGCGGAAAAATCACACAAAATACCGCCCGCCATCGTCCGAGTCGGAGTCAAACCGCCCGCCACGGACGGAAACACGCACGACAACACAAAACCGCCCGCCCACACGGCCGACACACCGCACGTGAAATTACGATCGCACCGCCATGAGCGCGGAAAAACAACAAATATACCGCCCGCCAGCGCAAACAACGCCGATGAGAATCGACACGGCAGAAGCCATGGCGCCAACGTACCTGCACAGAAACCATCCGCACACAAAACCAATAGCACACAACATGGCCAACAAGTCCACACAGCAAGGCACACACAAATACACAAGCACAGTACACATCCCGAAAACACCCCCCGGACAAACAAAAAATACAAAGGCCAGAACCCCAGACACAACACACCTGAAAACAACAGACCATGAGGACACACCCACATAGGTGAGTACAAAAGCAGCACTCCACAGACCACAACCCCTTGCTACATTGCAAACCAGAGAGGAGAGGAGAGGACACAGTGACACAGCAAGGACAGCAGCACACCACAGAAACGCACACATCACTACCACCACCACCACCACCACCACCACCACCAAACACCACCACCACCACCACCACCACCACCACCACCAAACACCGGCACCACAAACCCCCTGCACATTACACAACACACACCGCACCAGCACCACAAACACCATGGCACCACAAAGGATGCCCAAGTTCACGCCCATGGAGCTGACGGTCATGGTCGACGAGATCATCAAGGTGTACCCACAAATCTATGGGAACATGGTCCAGCACACACCACTAGCCACCAGAAACAGAATGTGGAACCGGATCGTAGACCAGGTCAATGCAGTCGGGACCCTGCCCAGGAACAGAGTCGAGATAAACAAACGTTGGAATGACGTAAAAAGCCTGGTCAAGAAGAAGGAGGGCAAAAACAGAGAGCTGGCTGCCGTCACTGGCGGAGGGAATCCCGCGCTCTTTAAGACCTTCAAAGCGTGGGAGGAGAAGGTGCGAGTCGTAATCCATCCGGAGATCCTCGCCGGATTAGCAGGGGAGTGGAGGCTGGTAAGTACAAACTAATGTATACCAGCACACCGCTATGTACTCACATGCGCAACTACCATGCCACAGCTCCCAGGGACAAACACCCCCATGTCCAGCACACAATACACAACACATCACACACACATGCAACAGACACTACCACACACAGCCCAAACCGAACAACTGTAAGATGCGTGGGGACATGTGTACACTAAGCCAGCCACGTAACCACCAACAGGTCCCCAAATATGCCAGAAGCGCCACAACGAGCACCCACCACACCCATGTGTCCGCCACAGCTGCACTAACCGACAAGTAACAGGTAAGTGGCAGGAACACAAAGTGCAGTGGGTGGGAGGGTGGACAGCCCAAGTACAACACACACCAGGCCCCAGTCCCACAGCACAGCAAGGAGGAGCATCCCCCACACCCCACAGCCACGTGTCAGCCACCGCAGTGCACAACGACAGCCGAAAGGCAGACATCACGGTCCACAGCAATCGGTGTCAGTGGGTGTACAGCCACCCCCACGACCCACTACACCCCCCCACCCCCACAGACCTGCAACATGGAGCACCCCCGCTTAGAGCCATGTGGCATCCAGTACAGTGCACGCACGAACAACTTGCAGGTGGGAAACTGGACAGGGCTGGATTACTGGAGGCATGAGGACCATAACACCACCAACACATGGGACATGTCACGTAGCAGACGAACACGCAGCACCGCCCACCGTCACGAACAAGTGAACAATGTGCACACGGACATGAACAACAGACTCACACCCCACATGACCCATCACAGACATAGCAACACCCAAGGAGCCACGTCTGCATGCACAAGCCACACTGAATATAGTCCCACACGGCAGCCACTGTGCAACTCATCACACACAACCGAAACACCATTGAAGTCCTGTCCATGTAGCCCCTACTGCCTGTCAACCACACACCCCACAACTACGCCTATGTAAGACAAACAACACTAGACGCAACAGAGCGGAACAACAGAAATGCACACGAACACCACTGAACCCATCAAACTCACAGACACACCATGCACATACAACATACCATCCATCCCATCCGTCAGCCCCAGTCTCATGAAAGGCATGTCATCCGCACAGCTGCCACACATACAGCAGTCACGCTAAGACACATGCCCATGACCAACCATGTGCCAGAAGTCAATTAAGCGCACGACACACTGTGAGCAACAACACACAACATGGGCCACCCCCCGAGCACTGCAGTGATGCACATGGCACAGGGCAGCACGCACACCAAGGAGATGGGACAACTGCAATACGTTGGCTGGCACACAACTATCACTCACCCATAACGATGCGTCCAATGCCATGTCCAGTAACCACAACAGACAGCAAATATGCAGGGCATGTCAGGCATGCACACACCTCAGACCATGCACTGTCATGCAGCCACAACACATGTCACGTTCGGCACCCATGGCTCACAGCATGTACCCCAAAAGCATATCCCCTCCCAAATGCGAATCTGGGGCATGGCCCCCATGTTGCCATATGCGTTCCTAAGCGTTCCATTTGAACCCCAAAAGCATATCCCCTCCCAAATGCGAATCTGGGGCATGGCCCCCATGTTGCCATATGCGTTCCTAAGCGTTCCATTTGAACCCCAAAAGCATATCCCCTCCCAAATGCGAATCTGGGGCATGGCCCCCATGTTGCCATATGCGTTCCTAAGCGTTCCATTTGAACCCCAAAAGCATATCCCCTCCCAAATGCGAATCTGGGGCATGGCCCCCATGTTGCCATATGCGTTCCTAAGCGTTCCATTTGAACCCCAAAAGCATATCCCCTCCCAAATGCGAATCTGGGGCATGGCCCCCATGTTGCCATATGCGTTCCTAAGCGTTCCATATGAACTCCAAAAGCAAAGTACAAACCAGACCCAGGATGGGCCAGGAGCCCGCATACACCAGAGTCACAATGAGTAGGGGCACAGCAACACACCCATCGGCATGGCCAATCCGTCCCATGCCACATGTGCACAGCACACAGTCCCATTGCCTAGCACACACAACTACAGATGCCACAGCCACACACTCGCCTCCGGGAAACCCATGTACGAGATTGCACGAACTGCCAATGTCAGACGACTAATACATACTTCGCCAGGTGCAACACAATAACAAATCTCATTCTCTCCACAGGTGACGAACTGCTGGATGCTGGGGATGGAGACAGCAGCCAGCACAGCCAGCCTACAAGCCCCCAACGAGGACACACGGATCTGGAGGATCTGTCCTCCTCTTCGGACACGGACCACCAAGCTGGCCCATCTGGCGTGGCAGGGCCCAGCCGCTCCCCAGGACCCCTCCTACCCACCAACCCATCATCCAGGGATGCTGAACAGTCCCAGTCCCCTGCTGCCACTGTCGTTGCGGCCACACCCACGGTCATTGCGGCCACTACCACTGCCGCAACCGCCACCATCGCCGCACCGACCACCACCGCCTCCACCACCACCACGTCTTCGCTGGCACCAGCCCCAGCACAGGTGGTGGCCCGGCCGACTGGATCCACCCTGGGAGCCACAGCGAGGACCGTGGTGTGCAATGTGGCTAGTGGGCAGGCCGGTGGCAGCAGGACTGGTAGGAGGAGCAGGGTCAGGGAAACGCCAGCCTCCCCTGGGAGCCATGCCCTGCCTCAAATGGCCAGAGTCCTTGGGGCCTATGAAGAGGCCCAAGGACAATGGGCCAGGTCTGCTACTGACACGCGGGAGGTGCTGGGGGTGCTGAGGTCCATGGACGCCCATATGGGCCAATTCGTGTCCCGTATGGACCAACTCGTGGACCTCATGGGCCAGCTGGTGGTGGCGGTGGGGTCACAGGCAAGGCCAGCAACACCACCTCCGCCACCACCTGCTAGGGCGCAGGCTCGGGCAGCAGTGTCCACTTCCCCTGCGTCCACAGCCAGTGAGCACACCTCACCCACCACCAGCAGGTCGCCACCACACACCCCCTCCCAAACGTGGAAGGGGCCGTCCGAAGAGGAAACAGATCTCCCGGGAGGACTTCGCACGCTCCAGTCGCAAGTGAGGCAGCCAGCCAGCCTTCCGCCAGCCTTCCTTGACCAGCCACTGCATTGACTTGCTCTACGATCCCACTCCACACAGCCAGCTGGATGGCATGTGTGTGTTGGACTATGGACATAGAACCAGTGGGTACACCCTGATCATCACGCAGCCATGACCGACAGCTCATTGTCACTGCACGCACCACTTTTGTTATCACCTTACACACAATCACATGTCACAGTTTGTAATAAATGCACCTTTTTCACTAACTGCTGTTTGTGCCCTGTGTTTTATTTGTACGGAATACAACGGCCACCTTGGGCGGAAAGGCACCTGATGCGTGGCATGGCAATGGAATCCGGAGGGCCTGTAGGGACCTAGGGGTGGGAGACAGAACAGGAGCACATTCAATGAGTGTGTCACACACCCATCACACAGTACATGTCAACAACTACAAGCAATGTACACACATCGCACAGAGCAATAGGGCACAATGCCACAGTCACCAACAGTGGCATACTACCCTGGCCATGGAGCGTTGACACACTGCACGCAGTGAACATACGGCCACCCTGACACAGCACACACACACCTGCACAGATACAGACACATCATCCGTCGTACATGGACACTCACCGTCAAGTGAAGTAGCGGGCGATGAGCTGCTGCCGCACATTCCCAGCTTCCTCCTCTCCGCTGTCCACCTCACTCGAGCTGTCCTGGTCTGCGGGCTGGGGCCCTGGTTGATCTCCGTCATCCACAATGAGGGGGATCTGCTTCCGAATGGCCAGATTGTGCAGCATGCAGCACGCCACCACTATCTGGCACACCTTCTGTGGGGAGTACGCCAGTGCACCCCGGTGCGGTCCAGGCACCTGAACCTGGACTTGAGGAGGCCAAAGGTACGCTCGACCACACGTCTGGTCCTCCCATGTGCCTCATTGTATCGATCGTCTGCTGGGGTGCGAGGATTCCTCAATGGACTGAGCAGCCATGCCCCATTCGGATACGCAGAGTCACCTGGGTGTGAGGGACACAGAGAACCGTTGCAATTCCAACTGGACAGGGGACAGCATCGCACAACCAGCACGCTACACCACTCCACATACTCACCGACAATACAGGCACGATCCTGTTGCAGATTGGCCATCAGTCGTGGCAAGATGCTGTTGCGCATTATGTGTGCGTCATGGGCCGAGCCTGGAAACTTGGCACACACGTGGGTGATCACCATGTCCGCAAGGCACACCACTTGCACATTCAGGGAGTGCGTGTGCTTCCTGTTGCGGTACAGGTGCTCAGTGGCCTGTGGTGGAACAAGGCCAACATGAGTGCAGTCAATGGCTCCCACGACGTGTGGGATTCTGCCAAGGGCATAGAATGCACCCTTCACTGCCGCCAATTCACGAGCCCTGGGGAATCTGATGTACCTGTTCCGGTACAGCATCATGGCTGCCAGTACATCCCTCAGCACCTTGCTGAACATGGGCTGGGACATCCCTCCTCCACTGCCCACTGTGTGCTGGAATGACCCAGTGGCAAAGAAATGCATGGCGGCCATCACCTTAGCCGTGGGGGTGACAGCAGTCGGATACACCCTGCGGGGACGGAGATGGGGCTCTAACATGGCACACAGTCGATGCAGAGTTGGCCTGTCCAGCCGAAACTTCCTGATTACCTCTGTATCGTCCATGTCCGCCAGCAATTGGTATGGGCGGTCAATGTTCGGTCTCCGCCTGGGTTAAATGGCAGAGGACACATGTCAAAGCAACACGGCACATAGCAATTTCGCATACACATCACTGACATGACTGAGCAAGCACATGAGCCACAGCCCAGCTGTCAAGCTGGGACGGCACGGCCACAATACACTTCCACAGGTCTCCCAACAATGGCAATGGTAAGTGAGACATACCACTGCCATGTGCATGCACATGGGGATCTAGGCCCCAATGAATTGCGGGGCGTGCTGATGGGGACTGACTGCATATCCGTCAAGCGGCAACGCCACGGCAACATGAGTGTCTGCTGAGCATGGAACTGCTTCCGAGGCTGGATAAGTATGGCACACGACGACGACGATGTGGGCACGGGCTGAGCGGCCAATACAAGTGGGACCTGTGGCACGAGGGGATATGAGACAGTAGTAGGTGTCAGCACTGCACCCTATGTACAGCACTGTACGGATCACAGCTCCCGAAACATTGACTGGTGTCCACATTGACAGCCCCATGCCAAGACGGCTGTGTGCTTGCAGTCACACGTCACAGGTGAGAGGTTGCATTGCACGTGCAAGGTGGCAGACGTACATAGTGGGAGCTGGCATGTGTGTGCATGTGTCTCCTGTTCAGGATCCACCAGATGGGCGCTGACTCTGTACTGACCATTGGACACAGCATGTTCCGTGGAAGGCTTGTGTGTGTGGGATGGTGGCACTGGATGTGCCTCCGTTGGGTGGGGGCCATGCACAGGGCGGGTACGTCGATGATTGCGCATTGTTGGTCACGGTGGGTGCACCAACTAATATGTGTTGCCCTGTGTTCAATTCCTATGTCCGCATGATGATGGACTGTGGATGTGGGCAGACTACACATTGGTCGATGTGCTGTCTATATGCATGTGCCTTCACACCAGGCACAGCTGCCCCTGCACATGTGACCCCTGCTGGACTCGCTGCTGGGTCTGTGGAGCTGATGCACCTTCTGCGCGTGGGGCGGGCCGCTCTCCTCACTTCCCTCATTGCGCATGTCATGTCTTTGCCGCAGGTGACATGGATCATGGAGGGCCCACATGTACGCGTGGGTAGGCTACACATGATTGTTCACTGGTCGCCACCCCCAGTCAGTGTTTCGAATGGGAAGGTTGTCGTGCTGGTGGTATGTTCGATGTGTCGGATGGGCGGGCCTAGGTGCGGGCTTACATTCCGGACATGAGGGGGTAGTTGGATTGGCGACTAGTTGCAGTACACACGGGACACGTCTCTTCCTTTCCACATCTGGGTCATCCCTTGTACTAACTGACAGTGATACAGTCATCATCGCCCCAGCCCTCATGTCCTCCCCTCGCCCCCAATATGCATGCTCACCTGCGAGGCTAGCGCTTGCACAGGCAGCCCCAAGCTCGCACCAGAGAGGGCAAGGAGTGTATGTGTGGGTCCAGTTGCACGAGTGGGCTGTCTCAGGGTATGATGTGTGGCGGGACGCCGTCCACCTGCGTGGTGCCCCAAATGGAGACCCGGCCTGCATGGACTATGCATCACAGTCTTCGCCTTCCGGATCCGCCACCTGCGACACCCAGTGGCTGTGGCTGCCCTTGCGGCCAGGCCGCGTCCGTCTGTGGCTGATGGCCCACACATTCACTCTTTGGCCTCTCTGGGGAGGGCTCGGGGGTGGTGGCGCACGCGCTTGCACTTAGTCGCAATGGCATGTGGCGTGGTTGGTATGATGGGCAATGGATGGGATGGTGCGAGCCACCTCCCGTGACGTCAGTGCTGCTCGTGCTGTGGTGCGTCCCCCTACACTTCCATTTGACTTGTGCCATGCTAGATGTTGAGGTTCTATTGCCTGCGTGATATGACCAGGAGGAGCGCGAGGAGACCTCTCACACACCATGCTCCACTGCCATCCCGTGCCCTGTATCGCCTGTGCGGATTGACTATGTTGGGGTTACACCTGGTCGACTGGGGCTGTGTGTGCCTTGTCAAGGGGCATGGCGGGCGCACAACAGGATCCAGCTTGTCCACAGAGGGTGGGCTGAGGTGCGCCTGGTACCGCTTTGTACGTGTGCCCGGCTGCTGTGCACACACGTGTTCACTCCCCCGACAGGTGTCCTCTCACAATGCCCAGGGAAGCGGTGGTGTACTGTTCATGACCCCTCCCAACACGGCGTGCTCCAACTTGGCATGTGCGCATCTACCCGTCGCACCCACCCACCTGAGCACTGCGTCCATACGACTTCACACGACACATGTGTGTCTTCCACAGTAGTGCTACTCATTTGCGTTGACATCCAATACCAGTGGACTACATGGTCATGTCACGACTGCCGTGTACTTCACATACTCTCATCCTCTCTCATTCGTACTTGTGAAATGAGTCAGCGGAGACAGTTTTGGTTTCAAACATTATATTGAGTCTTCTGTCCTCTGTGATGCAGTATAGTGGACACTACTGGCAGCGGAATACATGTTGAGGATATACTGAGCATGATTACAAATGGGATAGGGTGTGGGGTTACATCTGCTTGGCCAAGGCTGTGCTAATGTACATTTACGTATAGCTGCGGAGCTGCGGACTTTGACACAGACGGTATACATGTAGCCTACCAGACCGCTCGGCATCATGGGCACAGTCCATCTCAGTTCCATGTGACAGGTTTGCTGCGGTTGTTCCTCATGCACGCGTGCATGTGAGATGACATCAGGGCATGTGCTTGCGTGCATGCAGCGGCGTGCCACTTGTTGTTGCACTGTGGTGGTTACTGGACATGTCACAGTCACTGGGGTCGTGTTGTTGTTGTATGCACTTGTCGTCCATGCAAAGGTCCTGGTATGGGATTCCCGGGGCGGGGGTGGGAGGGGTGCAGCACCCACAGACTCCAGGCGACCTATTCATGTCCACTGAGCGGTGTGTGTGTCCATGTGCGCTGGATCCATGTCGTGTCCTGGTTGTTCGTGCAGTTCCGTCCATGTGGGTGCGATGCACAGAGCCCATGCCACTGCCTCCCACGATGCATGCGGTGTTCCTGGATGTGATGGGGAACAGTGTGCATGTCCCGGTCATATCCGATGTCATGGCGATGTCGTTGATGGTGTGGTTACAGTTGCCGGTCGTTTGGTATGGCTGTTGTGGTGGTGACTGGCCAGTCCGTGCGGAAGCTGAGCATGGGTGCGGGGTTGGACTTCATAGGTCACTCGGGGAACCTGCGTTGTGGTCCGACGTATTTACAGGTTGTCAGGTATGCGATGCCGTCCAGCAGGGCTTCCATGTCATTGGTGGTGTACATGTTTGCCAGCCAATGAAGCGGATGGTGGCTGTCAAGGTGTTGTTCGTAGGTTGTCCCTTGGAGGACCATGATGGGGCATGCTGGGTGACATTCGATGTAGCTGTTCTCGATGATCCGTCGTGTGGAGGCACAGTGGTTCCATTTCAGTGCGCGTGCGATGTTGGCCACATACGCCATGCCCCCATAGGCAGAGCAGGCCCTGTCGTGTGCGTCCAGAGGGAGGAGTAGTGGTAGCAGGTCCGCCTTCAGACATGCCGGGTTGGAGAGGCATATCTCGACGGGATGCTGGTAGGGACACCTCCGACAGTAGAAGACGGGCATGACGCAGCTGAACAATGTGATGCGGTAAGTCAGTCGGTAACTTACGTTCAGCAGGGACAGGAGATCGCATCCCAATGTATGTATCGTGTTGGTTTGGTACAGCTTGAGCTGTTCGGCGTAGTTGGGTAGGTGTGTTGCGGTTGCCATTTCGCAGCGGTTCGTAGAGGTGGCGTGCTCCGGCTGTGTGTGCAGTCTGCAATGTGCACGCTCCGGTGTTGCTGTGAGCTCTGTGTAGTCGTGGGGAGACAGGACTTGTGTTCTGTTGGCTTGTTTGGAGGACACGGGCCCTCTTCCCACATGCTTCTCAGACAGTTCAAGGTCAGTGCTGTGTGACTCCTTCCAATTAACTTGCATGTGGCCGACATGGGGGAGTGTTTTCTTCTTTCTTCCCCGTCCGTTGTGTGCTTCTGTGATATGCGCTATCTGCCCTGTGGTCGGTCTCCTCGGCATGCCTGTGTTGGTCTATTCTTGGACAATGGCTGTATTCACCGGCTTCTGTCGTAGGGCTGTGGTTTCGGTGTTGGAATGGAAGGTCATTCAGTGCTGTCTGCTCTCCCTTGTGTGGGCGGCAGGCTGCCTTTCCGCTCTGCGTTGGGCCTTGTGTGTGGATGTAATTCTTGGGCCACCTGTTGTCGGTCCCCGGGCTCTTTGGTGTTCCGTTTCATGTGTCTTGTTCATATGTGCAGGGTGGTATGGGTTTTTCAGTGTGGTACTGGCGTTCCTCTTCCCGAAGGGGCCCTGCTTCTCCTAGTTGGTGTTGCCGCCGCTGTGTGCTTCGCCATGTTTGTTACACTGGGGTGTGTCCTGCTGTTGCGTGACTTCACTGACATGTGTGCGTCAGTTGTGTGGCGTTGGGTGTTGTCCGTGAATTGGGCGTTGGGGACATGTCTGTGGCCGGCCTGTCACGTGTCATGTGCGTTCGGGGTGGGGCTGATGTGTGTGCTGCTTGGTTGTGTCCCTGTGTCTGTGTGCGACGCATGCATGGCGCTGCGGTTGGCCTCTGCGTTGTGCGCATGTGTGGCGGCGTCATCGGCGCTTTGGGGCCGTGACGGGGTGGTTGGTTCCTAGTCCCAGGTGGTGTGTACACATGTGTTCCGCGATGTTAGGATTTGGCCTGTGTGTCATATGTGGATGCAATGGTGGATGTGTAGTGTGCACGCGCTGGTGGGGGTTGTCCGCTTTTTCCGCCCTTGCACTGTGTGCGCTGTTTGCGTGCACTTGTTGTGTGTGTGCCTACCTGCGTCTCCGCGGTACGTTGCGTCCTTGGTGGTGCATCAGCAGAAGCATGGGAAGGGCCTGCAGTGCTGGATTCATGCCCGGGGTGCCTCTTCTTCGTTGTCCGTGCTCTGCGTCCGTGTTTCCGCCTCTCTTTCACGTGCAGTGTCTCTTTGCCGTGGGAGCCGTTTGTTTGCAGCATCGTAATTTATGCGCCGGGCGGGACGTGTTTCGTCGGACGGTGTGTGTCAGTTGTGCTGCGCCGCTACGTGTGCGGGCGCACTTTGATGGCGGACGGTGTTGCTGGCTTGCCGGCGGTGTTTGGCCTGCTTTTCGCATCGTAATTGGGCGGGCGTGTGGACTGCTGCGTGCCGGCGGTAACTGGTGGTTTTTGCATCCGCCAGCACGGCGGTTGTGCTTCCGCCCGCCATCGTAATGGGCCCCTTAGTAACCTAAACATTCTATGTGGTATTGTACAATATAAGCTACTAGTGAAACATAGCTAAACACCACAGGGATGCTAAAGAGCATGACTAAAACTGTTGGCAAAGACAGGTGCCAAAGGCAAGCCCTATTGGCTTTGCCGATGCTTGTTCTTGTAAAGTTACTTAAAACGATCGTCTGCAATGGAACTAATGGGCCAAATTAAATATTGTTTTGTGGTGTTTATCTTGGAGACTTTTATATGAGCACTGAAAAACTATTTATGAGTATCAATAGGTAGATATTGTGTTTTAAGAGCTCTGCTCAATGCAATGAATAAATGAATTAAAAATAAATAAAATAGCCCCCAATCACCACTTCCCTCTTTACTGTGAATCTAGGGATTGTATTCCATGGAGTCTATCCCCTAGAATGATTACTACTGCGCGAAAGGTGGAATAGTCATATACGTCACTTTCCTGTGATAAATACCTGGGTATTTCCTGCCTCAGATGCCATAATAACCCTCTCTTTGAGCCATGACAACAAATCTCAAGTTCGCTCTTCAGATGTTCTCTCCCTTCCCATCCTATCTTTGCCACCCATGACTCGTTTTACCTTAAGCAGAGATGCTCACTTCCTCATTGCATCTGTGTGGGTCAGAGTCACACTCAGGACGTGTTAGCGCATCCACAAGGCAGTGACGTGTACATGGCACCCTGTCTGGCTTACAAAATGTGCTTTTAGTTGGCCAGCCCAGTGCCATACACAATACCATGGCATTGTCAAAGGTGGAATCAAAACCTGGCAACAAAGTGTGAGAAGAACCATTTCCAGCTGCTGACCCAAGAACACTGGAGAGAGGAGCTGACAGGGGGCAGCTTGTCTGCCACCGAGGTAGGGTGACCAACCGTCCGTAAATTTCATGGACTGCCCGTAATTTGGGCCTCTTGTCTGTGAAGAATTCTTTCACAGACGCCTTTTGTCCGAAATTTCGGACTTTAAAGCGAGCTGCCCCCTGCAAGCAGCCTGAGAGTCCTGTAACTCTAACTGCAGGGGCCAGCTCGCGCTCCTGCTGTGATCAGTGGCCTGCAGCAGCCTCTCCCTGACCTGGCACAGGCTGCTATCGGCCATTATCATTCTGTATGTCGCCTAATTATCACATACAGAATGATAATGGGCCTCTCTGCGCAGGGACAACATTTGCTGGGCCTCCTCCTGCCAGAGCCCAGGGCATGGCAAACTGCTTTTGTTTATGGGCTCCTGTCACCTCACCAGGGCCAAGCTCTGGGGAGGTGGAGGTTTCATTTTGGCACATGTTACCCAGGTGCATCCAATGTTAGCCTCTTAAACTGTCACACAAGCAGTGATAATGGTACAAATACAAAACCTCAATTGTCCTTTATTGTTTATTTCTTTTGCTCCAATAGTGCAAAGTTTCTGCATTTGTGCTGTGGATCTGGTGGGTTTTTTTCAATGGGGGAGAGGGGGCATGTAAGATCTGAGAAGCCTTCAGCTTTGATCTTTTTTTATCTAATATACAAACTCAGGTGTTTAAGTTTCACTTGTGCACACAACAGATGCAGTGCAAGGTTGTCTCAACCTAATATAAATTAATTTTGACTTGCACTTGTGTTGGTTGTCTATTTCCTTATGTAATATTGTGCGACCTACTCTGAAGTGTCTGTAAAACTTATCTTTTGTCCTGAATTTTTGTCCTGAATTCTGACCTTCTGTCCTGAATTTTTGTCCTGAATGTTGACCCTTTGTCCTGAATTTTTACACTCACTGTCCTGAATTTGCACCCAAGCCAGTTGGTCACCCTACAACGAGGGGACCCAGCCGGTTCCTCCAGTCTCCTGGGCGAAGCATGACTCGCCTGCACACCAGCATGAGCCATCACACACCCTCCTATGTAATCCAAACACATCTATACTATCACCTCTGCCCTGGTGACCTCCTGTCCTTGTCCAAACAACCTCCTTTCGGTCCATTGTGCTCCCTGTGCATTCTCTCAGCCCTGCGCTTTCAACCTCTCTACAGGTGCAGCGCAATAACCAGAGCCCTTCTTTGCACAACGCCACACTCTGTGACAGTTATCCACGCCCAGTCCTTCCTGCCCGCCCCCACCCCATGCTTAGGGCTTCTTCCTGGAAGTTTGGCAGCCCCCCGCACCCACAAGGCAACTCTGTCTGCAAGGAAAACAGCAGCCAACAAGAAATGACAGGCTCACTCAAAACCAAAACATACCTGCAAAACAACTGCCTGGGGCGTGTTCACTTGCCGGAGAGCGCAGGGCGGCAAATCTAATCAGTAGCAGAGTAGAACCTGTGTGCCCTGGAGTGCTTAATTTGAGCCAGTGGTTTCCGGTGCTCGGCACCGGCACTTCATTATCAACACCGGCGCTTGTGCAGTCTGCCACAAGGTGGCGCTGTCTAACTAATTTAGAGGTGACCACAACAACAGGCAATTATTCATTCAATATATATTAAAAATGACTATTACCTGCCGCCAAAGCCATTCTTATGTGGCTGGGTCCTGAAATGGTCTGAAATGTCACTCTTGTGTGTGATGGTTAGTAGTTGTGTTGTTACTATCATTGGCAGCGAGGTAATTCGTGGTGCAAGCTGCAGTGGCCTCCTTTTTTACAAGTTAAGCACTGCGTCAGAGATTGTGTGGACCAACACATCCGAGCCAATGATCTCTGTAACCCAGGCACCAACCTCAGATCACTGTCTCTACATTAGAGTTTGCAGAGGCTCCACTTACTTTCGCCCAGAATGCAATATTGAGGTGTAGGGAGGGATTAATTGGGTAAACATCTGCAGCGTCAGTGTAGAAAGGCAGTAAACATGAAGTGCTTATGCGCAGAACAGGTAACAGGCATGCAGCATGTCAGTGGATACTGCCTGTTTGTAGAAGTTGCTCTCGGTCAAGTGGCGTCAATCCGCGGACCGGAGATGCTACTGTGGTGGGCGGCCCTGCACACCATGTGCACCACATCTGTGGCCAAAACGAGGCTAACTACCTTCTGTCTCTGCGTTCAAGTAATTCACTCAGGGACATTTGTTTTACAATAGACCAAACTGACGGCCGCCTCTGATGATCTTTGAGAGGGTAAATAAAGCACAGGAAAGTCCAACATTTTTACACCCACAATGTTTGCCCACAAGTCTGGGTCGTGTGCTTGTGTGTGAAAGAAGAGGAGGAAATGAGTTAATATGCTTCACTCAGACTGCGATTGTGTTTCTTAAAAAGTGGAAAACTGTTATAATCGCGGTGCACGAACGACCCAACACTTGGCATGAAAGTAGGAGCGCTCCTCGCTTTCCTCAATCCCTCTTGAGCCTTCCTAGATGCGGTGTGGCTATCTTCGTGGGCGCACGCTTCACAATGGGCCACTCCTACGTCTACCTCATAACAGCTCTCCATGTGGCCGGAGAAGCGTCGCTCCACTGCTTTCTCTCAGTGCAAGAAGCAGAAACATAAAATGGTATTATAAATACCATTTTATGTCTCTGCTTCTCGCATTGTGAGAAAGCAGAAGTGTTTGGTTGGGGGCGGGCGGGTGAGCAGGTCTGGTCTAGGGCTGGGGAGGATTGGCTTGCCCACTGATGAGGGCGCTGTTTGGTCGGCCCTCTGAGGCCGACTAAACCAGTAATGCGCACTCTGCCTTTTCTCCATGTAGGCTGAGAAAATGGCCTCCCCATAGACGCCTGACTGGTCGATGTCCCGACCAATCACAATGGCAGCGTTATAATTGGCTAAGGGAGTGGAGGGAGGCTGCCTGCTTCCTGTTCAGGAGCAGGGCCGGACTGGCCGTAGCGGGCACCGGGCGTTTCCCCGGTGGGCCGCTAGGGTGGGGGCCGGTTTTGGGCCCCTGGGGGCCATTTTTGTTACCAGGGGTCGGCAATATCGGCCCCCAGTAACAAAATCGGCCAAAACCGGCCATCGCAAACAGCTCGGCTGCACCCTCCTACCCCCAGGGGGGGCCAGCCGAGCAGTTTGCCAGGGCCGGTTTCGGTTCCCAGTCCGGCCCTGTTCAGGAGAGGAGCAGAGAAGCAGAGACGACGCGCGTCCGGACCGGGCCCGCGAAGGTAAGTTAACTTTTATATATTTTTTAATTAAACCTCCCCGCGAGACCCCCCGCCCCCGAGTCATGCCGGCCGCGACTGCCACCACCCCGGAAGTACGTCTCCGCCTTAACCACCTCTACTCTTCACAGAAATCACCTTTCTTCAAAAGAAAACCTCTGCTAATGGGATCCCTTGTCTGTACTTTGGGCACCTACAACCTGAAAGCATTAGAAACGAAGTCCTGTATTTAAGCACACAGTGCCACGCCCTGTCGGCTATTTTGTCCCCTGGCTGCCAAAGTGCAGGTTTCTGCACACACAGTTAGCTATGAAGTCCTCTGCACGCTTACCCATGCTACCTTTACAGTGCCTTGCTCACAAACAGTGTCATATCCCCTCCCGCTAACACAGTGCCACACTGTGCAAAGTCAGCAATCCGCCTCACACAGGTGCCACACTCTGTAAGGTAAGCAGTCCTCTGCACGCGCTGTGCCACACTCTGTAAGGTAAGCAGTCGTCTGCACGCACAGTGCCGCACTGTGTAATGTAAGGTATCCTCTGTACGCACAGCGTCACACTCTGCAATGTAAGGAGTCCTCTGCGCGCACAGTGCCACATTGTGCAAGGTAAGCAGTCCCCTGCCCGCACAGTACCACGCTGTGCAAGGTAAGCAGCTCTCTGCACGCACAGTGCCATCTATACTCGTTATACAGCCCCCTGCCCTGCACACAGAAGCCCACACTCTGAAAAGCTCCTGTTGCGCTCAACTCACCTGAGGAAGAAGAAGTAGGCGTCGTCCTGCAGCACGGTGTGCGAGTGGCACGAGAAGTAGCCGAGGCCGGTGAGGTTGAGCCGGGAGCCGGCGGGTACCTCCAGCATGCTGCCCCAGGCCTGGTCGCACAGTAACTCCACCTCGGCGGAGTATAGCAGCCCCCGCGGGAGGGCGGCAGCTGCCAGGGCAGCTGGTTGTGGGCGCTATACTGCTCGGGGTGCAGCGCTAGCACCCGTGCGTACACGATGATCTCGGCCAACTCCGCCCTACAGCCCTCGCTCAGTGGCCGCCAGTCCGAGGGCAGCTGGCACCCACGGCAGGAGGGCATGCCGAAGAGCAGCAGCAGAAGAGCGGGGAACATGGCTGAGCTGGGAATAGTGTAGGTCACCATGAGCTTGGGTAGGCAGCGGTGTCACGGGCAAGGGAGAGCGCCCTCGACTGAGAGCCACTTCAGCATCGCACCCTGTGCGCGTTGCCTGCCTCAGACCGTGCTGATGCTGCTAGAATTCCATGCCCGGCCCCCTCTGCTGCAGGGCGCCCTGCTCCCCGGGCACCGCTCAGCACTCTGCGCTGCATTACATCCCAGCCCCTCCTCGGGGTACACTCTCCGCCTCCCTGCCTGACATCACCGCATGGGGGCGCAGGGGGAGGGTCTGACTGACCCTCACTAGCTGAGCTCGGCGACTCTGAGGAGCGGCAGGGGCGTGCGCTCCCGCCCCTCCGGTGTCTACTGTCTGCCTGGCGGGGTGACGGGTGGTGGGGACAACTCTCTCAGCGTGAAAACACAACTATCACCAACTTTCCCTCAAACTTCAGCAGGCAGTGATGAAACTAGCACACCCCGTGTACCGGGCACAGCGGGGTTCACCTATCTTCAGAAAGGGGCTGGCAGTCACAGAACCAGAGCACTGCCACCGCCTCTACAGGAGACACGCTGCTTAAGCGCTTCGACGCTTCGTCAGGGGCAGTAAGCGCTATATCAATACAATTACAATTTACAATTACACGGTACTGTCCTGCTGTTTGTCATCCGAACCCGGGCTCGCATGTCCTGTAACAACCGCTCACACTGTCCTTGTTGCTCATCATAGGCAGTGATAATGGTCACACAGAGCAAACTACATACACTTGCTGCCAGGACGCCATGGTATTCCAAGTCCTATAATGCTTCATTTAGAGCCCCTTTTGTCAGATTCCTTTCCACACAATTGTTATACACGTGCACCCAATTAAAGTGTCATGGACCATTCTAGTGTGGGCATAGGAGCCAGGTTCACCAAGGTATTGGTGGGACCAGGTCATATAAGCAGTTCCAGGGGAGGCGTAAAGCCCACCATCCTGGCACTTTGCAGGTGTGTGTGCCTAGCACTGCCTATGGTGGGTTGGTTAATTGAAAAGAGAGGTCTTCAACTTGTCGCAGAATTCAAGAAGAGAGGAGGGGGCTCTGATGTGGAGTAGGAGGTCGTTCTATGCATTAGGAGCGATGTAAGAGAACGCTCTTCCTCCTGATCTGGTTGTGTGTATGCGTGGGATGTGTGCGAGTAGTAGTCCTGCAGAGCGGAGGTCTCTGGCTGGTTAATGGAAGACGACGCGACTTTTCATGTTAGGTGGGGCTGAGTTGTGCAGTGCCTTGAATGTGCTTGCAAGGAATTTGAATTGAACAAGTTTGTGATCGGGAGCCAATGAAGTTTCCTGTGGTATGGTGTGGAGTGATGTGAGTTCTCTGTGGGAGGTTGAGGATGAGACTGGCTGCCGAATTCTGGATGGGTTGTAGTCTTCTAGTGAGTTGCTTGCTGATCCTGGCATAGAGGGTGTTCCCACGGTCCAACTTGCTAGTGACTTGGGCGTGATTGACAGTTTTTCTTGTGTTGCTTGGGAGCCATTTGGATATCTCCCTTAGCATTTTCAGGGTGTTGAAGCAGGATGCAGTGGCGGCGTTGACTTGTGCAGTCATGTCCTGTTTGCTGCTAATAATTTTTCCAAGGTTTCTGGTGTGGGTTCTGGGTGTGAGTCCAAGTTCGGCCGAACACCAGTTAGAGTCCCATGGGGAGGTGTTCTAGCCGAAGAGCACTACTTCTGTCTTGTCAGTGTTGAGTTTGAGACAGTTGGCTTTCATCCAGTTATCGACTTTGGTCATGCAGGCGGTGAATTTGCTTCTTGTGTTGGGGGTCTTATCCGAGAAGGAAAGTATGAGTTGCGTGTTGTCTGCATAGGAGAGGATGTTGATGTTGTGTGCGCAGGGGACATTGGAAAGAGAGATCGTTTATTTCTTGAAGAGGGTGGGGATAAGCAATGAACCTTGAGGCATTCTGCAGATGAGTTTGAAGGCTTCCGAAGAGTAAGGTGCCAGGCTGACAGCTTATGTTCTATCCGTCAGGAAAGAGCTGTTCCAGCGGAGAGCGGATCCTTGGTTGCCAATCTCGTGCAGGTGCCTAATGAGGCTAGGTTGTGAAACCGTGCCAAATGCTGCAGAGAGGTCCAGGAGAATGGGTGCTATTGTGTCTCCTCTCTCAAGGACCATGCAGATGTAATCTGCAGCAGCAATGAGTGTTGTTTCTGTACTGTGGTTGGGCCTGAATCAGGACTGCATGGCGTCGGGGAACTGATGATGCCCCTCCCGGATGCCCTTACTCACATGCATGAAGGTCCATGGAAAAGACACTGTAACAAAAAAACTCACCCTAACTCAAGAACAATAAATAAACAAGTTATTAATTTTGGCACTAGTGCTGGACGCCCAAGCTTGCTATCCCTAGAACCATGAAAGAAGGGACCGAGTCCTAATAAAAACAGAAGGAGTAAAACATTTGCGTAGGCAACGCCCATCAATGTCACTTCATCATAACAAGGGCGGTCACAAACTAATCCCGCCCTCCTTTGCAGTCATAGGTGAGGTAAAAACATA
>CAWUFW010027867.1:0-24534 GCA_963921515.1 Calotriton arnoldi
ATATATGTTTAATGTCCAGAACCTTCCTTGAGTTAATACTTACTGCAGTGGGAATAGTAATTTATATATGTTTAATGTCCAGCACCTTCCCTGACTTAATTTTGACTGTAGTGGGAATAGTAATTTTATATGTTTAGTGTCCAGCACCTTCCCTGAGTTAATATTTACTGGAGTGGGAATAGTAATTTATATATGTTTAATGTCCAGCACCTTCCTTGAGTTAATACTTACTGGAGTGGGAATAGTAATTTATATATGTTTAATGTCCAGCACCTTCCCTGACTTAATTTTTACTGAAGTGGGAATAGTAATTTTATATGTTTAGTGTCCAGCATCTTCCCTGAGTTAATATTTACTGAAGTGGGAATAGTAATTTATATATGTTTAATGTCCAGCACCTTCCTGAGTTAATACTGACTGAAGTGGGAATAGTAATTTATATATGTTTAATGTCCAGCACCTTCCTTGAGTTAATACTTACTGGAGTGGGAATAGTAATTTATATATGTTTAATGTCCAGCACCTTCCCTGACTTAATTTTGACTGGAGTGGGAATAGTAATTTTATATGTTTAGGGGCCGATTCCGATCTCGGCCGGTAGGGCCTCCGAATCGGATTCGGCTTTACCGGATCCGATTCGGAGCCCTGTTTCCCGACCGAACCGTACGCGGGTCCGGCCGAGCGAGTACGATGCGAAATCGCCGACCCGACTCGTCCGGGCGTCCCGACCGCTCCGACCGACTCGCTCGGACTCGACTTGCACCGCGCAATGGAGACGTTTCCTGGCCGGGTGAGCACGATGCGCGCCGCGAGCAGTCCGACCGAGCCGCGCCGTCCGGCTCGAAAGAGCAGTCGGAGCCGTGCTCCGGGGGGTCCGTGTCGGACCCCCCTGTACGCGTAGCCGCGCGGAAGTCGCACACAGGGGGGACCCATGGGTCCCCCTACCTGTGCGTGTACGGCGCGAACCGCTCGCCGCGTACCCGCTGTAGGGGGCGCCCTTGTCCGACTCGCACCCATTGAGTCAATGGGAGCCCTCGTACGCGTTGTACGACCGGCTCCCATTGACTTCAATGGGAGTCCGACCCGACTCGAGTCCGATAACATACGGACGCATCGTACTCCGTTCGGTCGGACTGCGCCGGGTCCGATTCGGTCGGAAATCTCTCCGGGTCCGGCTCGGCCGGAGAAATTTCCGGCCCGAATCGGAATCGGCCCTAGGTGTCCAGCACCTTCCCTGAGTTAATATTTACTGGAGTGGGAATAGTAATTTATATATGTTTAATGTCCAGCACCTTCCTTGAGTTAATACTTACTGGAGTGGGAATAGTAATTTATATATGTTTAATGTCCAGCACCTTCCCTGACTTAATTTTACTGAAGTGGGAATAGTAATTTTATATGTTTAGTGTCCAGCATCTTCCCTGAGTTAATATTTACTGAAGTGGGAATAGTAATTTATATATGTTTAATGTCCAGCACCTTCCTTGAGTTAATACTTACTGGAGTGGGAATAGTAATTTATATATGTTTAATGTCCAGCACCTTCCCTGACTTAATTTTATTGAAGTGGGAATAGTAATTTTATATGTTTAGTGTCCAGCACCTTCCCTGAGTTAATATTTACTGAAGTGGGAATAGTAATTTATATATGTTTAATGTCCAGCACCTTCCTTGAGTTAATACTTACTGCAGTGGGAATAGTAATTTATATATGTTTAATGTCCAGCACCTTCCCTGACTTAGGGGCCGATTCCGATCTCGGCCGGTAGGGCTCCGAATAGGATTCGGCTTTACCAGGATCCGATTCGGAGCCCTGTTTCCCGACCGAATCGTACGCGGGTCCGGCCGAGCGAGTACGTATGCGAGTGCCGACCGACTCGTCCGGGGCGACCCGACCGCTCCGACCGACTTCGTCACCCGGATCGTACCGCTCCGACCGACTCGCTCGAACCCGGTTCGCACCGCGCGAATGGAGACGTTTTCCGGCCGGGTAAGTACGATGCGCACCTCGACCGCTCCGACCGACTCGCGCTCGTCCGACTCGAACTCGCTGTCGGAGCCGTACTTGGGGGTCCGTGTCGGACCCCCTGTACGGCGTGACCCGTGCGAGGCGCACACAGGGGGGACCCATGGGTCCCCTCTACCTGTGCGTGTATGCCGCGAAGCGCTCCGCGGCGCACTCGCTGTAGGGGGCGCCCTTGTCCGCCCCCGCACCCATTGAGGCAATGGGAGCCCGCGTACGCGTTGTAGCGACCGGCTCCCACTGAGTTCAATGGGAGTCCGACCGACTCGTGTCCGGTGGCATACGAATGCATCGTACTTGTTCGGTCGGACTGCACGGGTCCGATTCGGTCGAGAAATCTACTCCGGAGTCCGACTCGGTCGGGTAGAGAATTTCCGGCCCGAATCGGAATCGACCCTTAATTTTGACTGAAGTGGGAATAGTAATTTTATATGTTTAGTGTCCAGCACCTTCCCTGAGTTAATACTGACTGGAGTGGGAATAGTAATTTATATATGTTTAATGTCCAGCACCTTCCCTGAGTTAATATTTGACTGAAGTGGGAATAGTAATTTATATATGTTTAATGTCCAGCACCTTCCCTGACTTAATTTTTATTGGAGTGGGAATAGTAATGTTATATGTTTAGTGTCCAGCATCTTCCCTGAATTAATACTTACTGCAGTGGGAATAGTAATTGTTATATGTTTAGTGTCCAGCAACTTCTCTGAATTACTAATTAGTGCAGTGGGAATAGTAATTTTAATTTGTTCAATGTAAAGTAGTTTTTATTATTTAATGTATACTGTATTGGGAATAGTAAATTATATATGGTTAATGTTTTGTATGTTTTATTACTAAATTTTAAGTGTAGTGGGAAGAGTAAATTATATATTGTTTAAGTTTACCACATTTAATGAATATTGTTTAAATGTATTGGGAATAGTTGGTGATGTTTGTTTATGTAGAAATATATTTTTATAATTATTTATAATTAATATTAAATATTTATATAACAAATATGTTATTTGATGTGTATTTATTTATTTTATATAAAGAGTTGTAGGAAACTTACTGTATGTGTTTTTATATGTGAAGGAATATAAATGTATTTTATTATGTGTAGTGAAAATGAATTTGTCTTGTGTAAGTGATGTATAGTTTATAATTTTCTAGTAAAAAAACAAATGTTAATTAAAAAGGTACATTTATCAAATTAATATATTTAAGTAAAATATTTAATTATAAGATATACATATAAAAATAAATTAGACTTTTTTTATTTTCAATTTTTTTTATTTTTGTATAAGTAGATAGAAAGAGAAACAATTTTTTTATTTATTTATACAATGCAATAGACATTATTAAATATACATAAAATTTGTCAATTTTTATTGAAGGAACATAAATTATTTTACATACATTTATTCGTTAATAGAATTTTTTAAGGGAAAAAAATGTTATGTCATTATTTTACAACATTTGTAACATTGTAATATATGTATACAAATTATATAACCATTTTTGGTATATATATACAGAAAGTAAAGCATTGTATGTTTATTTATTATTTAATATTGTAACATTATAATGTTGTAGTAAATATTGTTTATCATTTACAAATAATTAGCACTTTATTACATGTAAATATATTTTTAATTAATATTATTAGTATATAAAATATTAATAATATTAATTATCACATTGTTGTAATTAATGAAAATTTATTTTTAAACAGGTAAGTTTTATTTAACAATTTTACATAATTAATATGTATTTTTTATAATTTTTATCATTATAAAAAAACATATACAATTATAATAATAATAAATATATTTTTATATTAATTATTATTATAACTTTACAAAGTATAATACATTATATAGTAATTTTTAAATATACAGAAAATTGTGTACAACATAAGAAAAATATATGTGAAATTTATACTTTGCTATAATGATTTTTTTTTACATTATTCCTTTTTTAAACTTTATTTAGGCAGCCATTTTAAGTTTACAGGGACTATTTTGTAACCGCGTACTGTTATTTTGGGTCATTGAGGGTCGGAGAAGCTCGCGGTTGGAAGCTGCGTCGCGTCGAGCAAGGTAAGGGAAATTTTACTTATTTTTCTAAGTTAATACTTATGTTTTAGTGTAGTTAGGACCTATATATTGTATTTATAGTTAGGTTATTACGTTTTTGGTGTGCTGTAGTTGTTAGTTATATTTTAGTGAGATGACGTGAGTTACTGTTTGAGGTGTAGTGTAGACGGACATTAATATGAGTAAATATGTGTTGTTTTGTTGCTATAAATTCATTTTATTGTATTTAATCAATGTATTTGGGTGTATTTGTGTGGGTGGGTATGCTTTTAATCTTTTTGCAGATTCATTTTAATCGAGTTTACGTTGGAGACAGAGACGCGTTTTTTTAATAAAAGAACTGTGTATTAGTTTGTTAAACTAATATTATTATCACAGTTTCTTTTAGTTTTCGGTATTTCCTGGAGCGTTTTTTATATTTTTGTATCTTTTTCGGGTTTTTGAGGGTTTACGTAATTTGGATTTCGGAACGATGGATTTGTATGGGACGTGTTGTATTTTTGCATTTTTTGGGGCTTTTTTAAACTTTAACATGCATTAACACATAGATGGAAGGATTATTTCTTTTTGGAATACATTTTCTACAGCTACATAAACCGTAAGTGTATTTTATTTAAATTAATTGGGTGGGAAATGTTTTTAAAATTAATTGTGTTTTATAGTATATTTTGATAATTATTATTTATTTGTAAATATATATTTTTAATTTAAGAAAATATATATGACAAATAAGTAATATTTGTGAAAATATAATATTAATATATGTGTGTAAAGTTTCTGTTTTATGAACGAAAAAATGTATAATACCTGTGGAACTTTTGTTTATAAAATGCTTTTGGCTATTAGGGATAGGTAATCTAGGCCTCTTGTAGATGGGTATAGGGTAACCTGACTTTGCAGTAGCTCAAACATTTTTTTAGTTTGTTTAGTTAATTTGGGACATATTTGAGTTACAGATTGTTCCATCCGTAATTCTTGATAGCTTTGTTCTTTTTGTATAGATTCTAGAAGTTTTTGTAGGGTAGGTTTACCTCTGCTTGTTGTTGATTGGAAGGCATTATGCCATCCTTCAACACTATTATTTGTTTTTGATTCTTTGTTTAAGGTACTTAGGTACACGTTCCACCAAGGAATGTGGAATTTAGGTTGCCTTCTATGCCCTGATCTATGCAATCTTCCCACCCAGGTGTCCTCAAAGTAGTCTAGTAGTGGGCTTATTTTGTCTTCGTTCCTTTTGTAATAGGGGCTTTCTATTAGAATATTGTAGTGTTCTGCTACATCTGTTACAGGTACATATGCTAGTGCTATTAGCTTTTTTATTTGGTAGGCAAAAGTACTGTCTGTAGCATATTGTACACTTTGGGGTCGATTCCGATTCGGGCCGGAAAAAGCACCGACCGACTCGGATCCGGAAAAATACCGACCGACACGTACCCGTGGCGCACGACACGCCAAGTACGATGCAAGGCGCGAAAAATCCGACCGACACGTACCGAAACAAAGTCGACCGACCGAGCCGCACGGAAAGCAGCAATCCGGCCGGAAAAACACGCGAATCCAACCGACCGACACGCACCCGGAACAAATCCGACCGAAACGTACACGCGAACTCCAAACCGCAAAGTACGATGCAAGGCGCGAAAACCACGAGCGAGTCGGACGGAGGACAAGCCGTACGACCGACACGCATACAAAACCGAGCCGAAGCAACACAATACACCGCGACCGACGCGTACGCAGCATAGAAAACTGCACAAACACAGCGTGAACGAAACGGAGAACACCGTACGAGACCAATGCAGGGTCCGACTCGGTCACAAGAACGTTTCCAACATACACAAACAGCACAAAGGAAAAATCACCCAAAAAAGGCCAAACAAGCAATTACCAAGCCAATAAATACTGGGGGGTGGGGACAGAGAACAAAGACACACCCACAACTCCACCTATATAAAGGACACAAATCACTACCATGAGCCTTTGCAAATGCCATTCCACTGCCAGCACCCAAGAGAAAGCAACCACACACCCACAGCTCATCCCTCACACAAGCCACACACCATCAGCACACCAACAAATACCTACCTCACATACACCCAGCAAAACACACACTCACACACCCTCACCTGCACACCAACACACACATCACCCACCATCACCACCCATCACCATGCCCCCCAAGAAGAATCCCAAGTTCCTAGATAGTGAATTGGAAGTCATGGTAGACGAGATCCTCAGGGTGGAGCCACAGCTGTTTGGCACACTGGTCCAACAGACCCCCATGTCGCAGAAAACCAAGATGTGGGAGAGGATCATCAACAGGGTGAACGCCCAATCACCATGTCGGCGCACAAAGACCGACATCCAGAACAGGTGGTATGACGTGCGCAGGAGGGTACGGGACATGCTGAAGAAAGACTACATCAACAGCCAACACACCGGCAGTGGCCCTCCTGCCAAGCCAATATACCTCAGGCCCTGGGAGGAGAAGGTGCGGGCCATCCTTCCGCCAGTGAGCGTATATGGACTAGAGGACATCCCAGAGCCTGGTGAGTACACAACAAATGTACACAATATACTGCCACAAAACACACACATCACTGTCAAGGGGAGAGTCAAACCATGCACTCATAGCAATTACACAGCAACCAGAACAGAATCATCCCAAAATGTGTATGTCAGTCAGATAAACACAACACATGCCATCAAAAAAGTCACATCCAACTGTGCCAACACATGTACAAACACAACTACAACTACAGCTAGGCAGTGGCACAAATAGAACTAACAAACACATCCAGACATGTAGCCACCACAACAACACCAACACACAGTGAAGACCACTCAAAGGAAGGAATTCTGTGTATGCTGGCCAAGTCAGTGTAGCCAATAGCATCATGGGAGTCGCAGTCACACATATTGCCCCCCCACAACTGTCCCATCAACACCACCATGAACCATGCGCACATCACAGGGAGTGGAGAAGGACTCACAAGATGGCTGACACTGGCTACTGCTGTGGGGAGCACAAGGCCCTGCTGGCAACTGTGCACCAACAAACAGCAGGACACCACTGACTGACATCCTGAGAGACAACTTACACTCCCTGCAATGCAAGCACGTTCCATGGTGGGATATCTGGCTAGCTGGGTGGGAAGGAGGACTTGCAGCACTGACCATAGTCACAAGCACCTCCCCTCACACACACCCCAACACAAACTCCACAGAACCCACCTGGTAGAATGCAATGCCCCCCATCCTAACACAAGATCCCACAAAGAACCACCACCCTGGGTTATGTTGTGTGAAGCACAGGGACACTCTTGGGACTCTTAGCCAAACAACTGCCAGGACAACACTCCCAGCCATCCTGTCAGCACAGCCAGCCCACCCCACAGGGAAGCAGAGTCAAAAGGAAGGAAGCATGGGCATGCTGGGAAGGGGGTGGAGGCAATAGCATGATGGGAGTCGTAGTCACTGATATTGGTCACCCCCACAACTGTCCCATCAACACCACCCTGAACCATGCTCACATCACAGGAAGTGGAGAAGGACTCACAAGATGGCTGACACTGGCTACTGCTGTGGGGAGCACAAGGCCCTGCTGGCAACTGTGCACCAACAAACAGCAGGACACCACTGACTGACATCCTGAGAGACAACTTACACTCCCTGCAATGCAAGCACGTTCCATGGTGGGATATCTGGCTGGCTGGGTGGGAAGGGGGACTTGCAGCACTGACCATAGTCACAAGCACCTCCCCTCACACACCCCCCAACACAAACTCCACAGAACCCACCTGGTAGAATGCAATGCCCTCCATCCTAACACAAGATCCCACAAAGAACCACCACCCTGGGTTATGTTGTGTGAAGCACAGGGACACTCTTGGGACTCTTAGCCAAACAACTGCCAGGACAACACTCCCAGCCATCCTGTCAGCACAGCCAGCCCACCCCACAGGGAAGCAGAGTCAAAAGGAAGGAAGCATGGGCATGCTGGGAAGGGGGAGGAGGCAATAGCATGATGGGAGTCGTAGTCACAGCTCTACATCCCCCACCACATGGCCCAGCAAGCTCACACTCACGCATGCACATCCCACAGAGAGTGGAAAGGCCCATCAAAGATGTCTGACACTGTTGCTGTGTCGTGGGGAGCACAAGGGCATGCTGGGTACTGCACACCAACCAACAGCAGGACACCACTGTCAGCCATCTTGCCATTGCTCTCACACCCACACACACTGAACTCCACACAAAAGCAAGTAAGTATGGGAATGCTGGGAAGTGGGGTGGAGGCAATGGCATGATGGGAGTCGTAGTCACAGACATAGCTCACCCCCACAACTGTCCCATCAACACCACCCTGAACCATGCTCACATCACAGGGAGTGGAGAAGGACTCACAAGATGGCTGACACTGGCTACTGCTGTGGGGAGCACAAGGCCCTGCTGGCAACTGTGCACCAACAAACAGCAGGACACCACTGACTGACATCCTGAGAGACAACTTACACTCCCTGCAATGCAAGCACGTTCCATGGTGGGATATCTGGCTGGCTGGGTGGGAAGGGGGACTTGCAGCACTGACCATAGTCACAAGCACCTCCCCTCACACACCCCCAACACAAACTCCACAGAACCCACCTGGTAGAATGCAATGCCCTCCATCCTAACACAAGATCCCACAAAGAACCACCACCCTGGGTTATGTTGTGTGAAGCACAGGGACACTCTTGGGACTCTTAGCCAAACAACTGCCAGGACAACACTCCCAGCCATCCTGTCAGCACAGCCAGCCCACCCCACAGGGAAGCAGAGTCAAAAGGAAGGAAGCATGGGCATGCTGGGAAGGGGGAGGAGGCAATAGCATGATGGGAGTCGTAGTCACAGCTCTACATCCCCCACCACATGGCCCAGCAAGCTCACACTCACGCATGCACATCCCACAGAGAGTGGAAAGGCCCATCAAAGATGTCTGACACTGTTGCTGTGTCGTGGGGAGCACAAGGGCATGCTGGGTACTGCACACCAACCAACAGCAGGACACCACTGTCAGCCATCTTGCCATTGCTCTCACACCCACACACACTGAACTCCACACAAAAGCAAGTAAGTATGGGAATGCTGGGAAGTGGGGTGGAGGCAATGGCATGATGGGAGTCGTAGTCACAGACATAGCTCACCCCCACAACTGTCCCATCAACACCACCCTGAACCATGCTCACATCACAGGGAGTGGAGAAGGACTCACAAGATGGCTGACACTGGCTACTGCTGTGGGGAGCACAAGGCCCTGCTGGCAACTGTGCACCAACAAACAGCAGGACACCACTGACTGACATCCTGAGAGACAACTTACACTCCCTGCAACGCAAGCACGTTCCATGGTGGGATAACTGACTGGCTGGGTGGGTGGGAAGGAGGTCCGGCTGTCAACCAAACACAACCAATGCAGACCATGTTCACACCCCAGAAAATACATAGAAATGCCCAAATAATGCAGGACAATGTGCCACACCAATATCAACCCCTGACTGTGACGACTCAGGACAATGCAATGTACAGGCCCGCACCCAGAGGCACAGTCACAACTGTCATGTGTGTCAACCATTGATGCCTGCAGAAACATGACATACATTGTTTGTGTCTCCCAAAAACAGGTGATGATGGGGACACAGCAGCAGACGCTGAGGAGTCCCAGTCCCAGGCTCAAGAGGATGCCGAGCTCACTGGCGTCGTACAGCCTCTGTCCTCCTCGGACGATGAAGAACAACCTGGCACATCCGGTGCAAGTCAACATGCAGCACCAGCAGGACCACCAGCTGCAGCACCAGCAGGACCACCAGCTGCACCCCTGCACCCACCCCTACAACGACTGTCACCACGAATACCATCCCTGCCGACATGGACAGAATAAGGAGCAACACCAGCACAGTGACCCTGGACCAACCTGGGGCCATGGACACCACCACCACCACCAACCCCCAAGGTGGACCAGGGTTATCTGTGCGTGCCACTGCACACACTGCACATGTCAGCAGGGGTGGTGGGAGGGGTGGGAGACAGAGGTCGCTGCTTGCAGACGTTGCTGGTGTGCATGATGACCCACAACTGGTACGCATAGCTGATGCGTACCAGTCCAGCACCGGAGAGCTCAGCCAGGTAGTGGGGCTCCTCAGAGACATTAAACAGCAGCAGGCTGCCCATCATGCCCGCTTGGACTCCCACATGTCCCACGTGGAGTCACACATGTCCCGTGTGGACTCACACATGTCCCGCGTGGAGTCCAAGTGGGATGCACTGCATGAGATGACGGCGGTGCACAGGGACATTTTACAATGCCTCCGCCAGATGAACAGCAACCAGTCCACACCTCCCTGTGTGCCAACAACATCTGGTGCCGAACAAACTGCAACTGCCACAGGGAGGGAGGAGGACTCTGGCGGAGAGTCCCCTGCACCGCAGCAGCCTGCACTTGAGGGCCCCCCAAGAAGAGGGGTCGTCCGAGGAGGGAAAAGTGAGAGGCCGATGGCCAAGCGCAACTCCCAGGAAGCCTGAACCTGTTCTGGATGTTCGCCTTTGTGCACAGACTGTTCACCCTGTTGACGGCAACACTACTCCCACACATTGCATGGGGAGTACAAGTTGGACCAATGTGTCAGACAACTGTGGCCCCGATACTGGGGATCCTGTCTACCCGGACTTTCAATTCACCTAGGAACTTGGGATTGCAAGATTCATGTACAGCACAACCCATCCTATGCACTATTAACACAAATGTATCACAATAAACACACTAATACACCATACTTGCCTCTGTCGTGATTCCAACGTGGGTGCTGTTATGGGGATGATGAACTGCAAAATTACACTGTGTATGCGAACTGCAACAGCAAGGACAACACAGGCATGTGAGTACAGGCAACGTGACACACATGAGGGAGACACACCACCAGGGCTACACGACACATACACACCTAGGCCATCTGACTCATTGCCTACACTGATGTTGCCAGGGAAGACGGTGCAATGCACAGACACCACACCCATTCCCAGTTGTAGTCAAGTAGCCCACAGGTGCAGTAAGCAAATGGCAGTCAAATATGTGACCACAGACAACGCACATCACAAAGTGAAGCACAGGTTTATTACACAGTTGCAACATGCCGTAACCACTACAGATGCAAGGTAACCCCACCTGGCAGCGGGCACACAGTCAACAACTGTAGACGGAAGGAAGTCCATGGGTGTGGCGCACATCACCTGTAGGGACACAACAGCTACCAGCCTGGATGTGCAATCACGTCGTCGGTGGACACAGTTGACCAAACGAATCTGAAAGTACCCTGTGAAGGACAGAAATGACACACAGTCAAAAGCAATGGAGTACAGGACAGAACAGCAAAACACATGCACAATACATGTTACAAGATACCCACCCAGAACCAAGTTAGCATGTCAACACTGTTGGGGAGTACAGCCCACCTGTCACCACACATCGCAACACACATCCAGTCAAGTGGCCCATGGACACACTCCAACAGCACCAGAGCACCACCCACACATCATGCCAACTCACATCATTGACATGACACCTCAGGATACTCACATTCAGCTAAAGAAGTTGGTGATGAGCTGTGTGCGGACATCACCATCACCATCATCATCATCATCGTCACTGGCATCGTGGTCCAGGCCAGGATCCTCCACAGGTGGCGGATGTTGGTCATTGTCATCCTGGATGAGAGGCAACTCCTTCCGCACTGCCAGGTTGTGGAGCATGCAGCAGACGATGATAATCTTGCACACTTTCGCAGGGGCATATGGGAGGGACCCTCCGGTCTTGTCCAGGCAGCGGAAGCGGCTCTTCAGGAGACCAAAGGTCCGCTCAATCACTCTCCTGGTCCGACCATGTGCCTCATTGTAGCGCATCTGGGCAGGTGTCACAGGGTTCCTGAGGGGTGTCAGCAACCACGGCATGTTGGGGTATCCCGAGTCACCTACGGACAGACAAGTGCACATTAGCTGACTTGGAAAAGTGGGCGGAATACTACAGATCAGATCACACACAATGGCACAAAGTCAGTACACACCGACAAGCCAGGCACGCTGGTTCTGCATCTGTGCCATCATCCTGGGGATGCGACTACTCCTCATCACAAAGGCATCGTGTGCTGAACCAGGGAAACGGGCACACACGTGTGTGATGGTCATGTCTGCAAGACACACCACCAGTGCATTGACCGAGTGGTAGTGCTTGCGGTTCCTGTAGGCCTGCTCCTGGGCCTGTGGTGGTACCAAAGCCACATGTGTCCCATCAATGGAGCCAATTACATGCGGCATCCTCCCCAGGGCATAAAAGTCACTCTTCACGTCAGTGAGTCGTCGCAGTCTAGGGAAATAGATGTACCGGTTCAGGAAGAGCAACATTGCCGCCAAAACATCGCGGAGCACACGGCTGAACATGGTCTGTGACATCCCACCAGCAGTCGCCACAGTATGTTGGAAGGTACCAGTGGCAAAGAAGTGTAGGGCTGCCATCACCTTCACCTTGGGGGTCAGCGCTGTAGGATACGGCCGGCCAGGCTGCAAATGTGGGGACAACTGCACTGCCAAATCCTCAATCAGCTGCCTGGTGAAGCGGTACCGTCGGATGCTGTCCCGTTCCACCATCGTTGCCAGGTCTGGGAATGGCCGATGGACAGCAGGAGCCCTGCAGTGCAGAGGAGAAGTAAGCAAGATTGTCAGTCACCCCACATATGCGGCATTGAACACACTCAAGATCCCAACATACATCATTATGAGGCACAACTACATGAAGTGTGCAGTACCGGAAGGACATGTATGGTACATACATGGCCAACATCTGTCAACACGGTCCAACAGGTGGCATCAATTAGTCCCAGGTTGGCCCATTGGATATCATGAGGCCGTGTCACAGTTCCCATCTCCTGCTGCCGTGTCACAATAACCCCCACAGTGACATGTGAGGACAGATGTGCCCCAGGCACCACAGCTCAACGACAGGTACATTCCCAGGGACCCTGTAATGCCACATGGACACTGGCATTACATGGAGTATCATGTATACACCACAGCAAAACAACCATGACCCCCACAGGTAGTGGCCCCACTTGCCACGGCAGGACAGACATGGACGTCTGTGACACACACGCACAACATCAGAGTCCATGCACACACAACGTGGATGTGGAGACTGTCTCCCATTGTGCACATGAAATCAGAGACATTGTAAACACCACATGCACAAAGACTGTGGAGGACCATCACTATTGTGCCACTGGGACACCCTGGCTCAAACATACCGTCCCACATGGGACTCACGGGGTATGTGACATGACATACACATACACCACTGTGAAATGTGACCATGGCACATGCACAGATATGAACAGTTGCACATCACAGTGGTCACGTACACGTAACACCCAGGATCCTGTCCCCATGAACACGTGCACAGCCTGGGGGTGGCTGCCCACAGGTGACACCCACAGGACAACATGTACACCAACATACACACAATAGGAAATGCAGCCTTACATGCCTTATGATAAAGTTTGGACAGGCTGTCGTGATGTAGGTGTGCCCCTCACTCCCTGGGAGCTATCTGTGGCTGGCATATGTCCATCTGAGACAGGCATGCTGACATATGCCAGTCACATGTACAGTGATGCGTTGAACAGCAATGGACCGATCGGTGCCTCCGGCCGGCCCATTGCTTTCAATGTGTGCGGGTACGCGTTGTACCCCTGTGCGCGTTGAACTGCAATGGACCGATCGGTGCCTCCGGCCGGCCCATTGCTTTCAATGTGTGCGGGTACGCGTTGTACCCCTGTGCGCGTTGTACCGCAATGGACCGATCGGTGCGCACCCATTGACAATGGGCTTGCCTGGCAACGGACGCGTTTTCGAATTTCGAACGAGTCGGTTGCTGGAAAATCAGTTGGTCACCCACAACAATGTTGCAAAATCATGTATGTCATGAAGTTGAAGATTTGAAGGATGCTGTGGGCGTGTTTTGGTGCTGCTATTCCATGGATTGGCCAGATTCAGAAGATGCAAACGACTTGGACCTATCACTTTGGACACAAGGGACAGTATCTGCCTCTCCAGCACATATATATTGCTGGCTGTTCCCCTGAGAGCCCACTTGCCTGCACTACATGCTCCAAGACGACATCTGCCACTGCACTGCTGCTGTCTCTGCCCCTCTGGACCCTGCAATGGCACGTACTGTGGAGAGAGCCCCAGCCTTCAGCCTTGAAGAGAACCAGGCCCTGCTGGACAGCCTACTTCCACAGTACAGCAAGCTGTATGGGACACCAGGGGAGCAGGTGAGTGTTCTGTGCACTGCCTTTCTGAATGTGCATTTTGTCTGACTAGCAAGGCTGAGAGTCTGCACGCCACTGGCTAGCAGGCTCACTGAGTAGTTGTCACCCCCATAGTGTGTAGTGACTTGCACTGGACAGGTATGGTGCAGTGACAGTGCATTTGAACATGGTTTTACTTCCCATGCAATGATACCATGTAGTGACGTCTGGCAAACTGTCCATGGTCAGCTTTGCACTGCCTGTGTACATCATGTGCCCCTGTGATTGAGACATGTATATACAACTGTGTCATGCACGGATATGTTGCATGTGTGGTAATGGCCTTTTCACTTTGTCATCCTCACAGGTTAATGCCCATCGGAAGCAGGAAATCTGGAAGGACATCGTCCGGGCTGTCCGGTCCGTGGGGGTCTACAAGCGCCGGATCCGCAACTGCCAGAAGAGGTGGCAGGACCTTCGGGGCTGGACCCGGAGGATTGCACGGGTCCAGCTGAAGCTGTCGCCTCCTCGCAGGAGGGGCGGAACACGGACCCTGACCCCCACATGCTCCAGATCCTGGCGGTGGTCTTTCCAGACCTGGATGGGCAGCTGAAGGCCAGACAGCAGCAAGGAGGGGGTGAGTCAAAGACTGCACTGTGAACTCTGTATTACATGCTTTGTGCCCTCCTCTGGCCTGGTTCAACTGCCACAGTGCAGCAGTCATGTTGTCCAGGAGCCATGTCCCTCTATTGTGCACTGCCCACTGCTCATCTGATACCCAGGTGTGGCCCTTACAGTCAGGGAATTGTGTCACTTGGGACTGTGTCCTTGCAGTTTGCTTCACTAAAGGTGGGGGACAGCATCTGTTTCCCTAACTCTGTTGTGGGCATCATGGGTGGGTCCATTGTTCACACAACGCCTGGGTTTGGACATGTGATCTGCGTGTTGCTTTGATATGCGGTCCACTTGCTGAGCTGAGCCACCACATGTGCCTGGGGTATGTGGCACACGCCCATGCAGCGGGTGGGAACAATGTTTGTGCCCCAGGAGTGTGCAGATTACGTGTGTCACACATACATAGCCAGCTATCCACTGTCCAGGGCACATCCCTCATTCATGTGGAGCAGGACAGTCATGCCTACTCCAGGCCATGCAATGCACTCTGTACTCCCACTCCCGTGTATCAGCTGACACATTGTGCACAGTGATTTGACCCCTCCGGTGTCTGCCTCTGTGTCAGTGTGCTGTGGATTAGTTGCCAGGACTGCTGGGGTGTTTCTTGGTAGGGGCTCAGCATGCCCCTGGAGATGTGACCATAGGAGACGATACTTGTGTGTCACATAGGTGTTTGATCAGCTGCCCGTGCAGACTGGGGTATGCGAATGTGATGTTCAGGCAGCTGTTCCCCATTCACAGCAAATTGTGAGGGGCTCAGGTTCAGAGGGTAGTGTCACAGGTCTCCCATATGTCCAATAGGTGTGACCTGGACAGATGAGGGTTGAGATGATGTGTTGTGTGGGGGATGTACATGTGCACTTGTGCAGCTCCAGGACTTGCATTCCCCATGACCTACTATTGTGACACAGTGCATAGTGTTGTTGTCTGGCTGCCAAGTCATACATCACTGAGACAGTGATGTATGACTTAACAGTCATGCCTCTGCCATGGCATGTGTCAACTTATTTGTGGTCCTGCAGGGGAGTGACATGTGCTACATGCACACCATAGTGGCGCTGGCTATCAGGACATGGGTGCATCATGGTGTCTGTCGCTGGTATGCATCACATGCATTTCCTATTTGACTCTGGGCATCCCTTTCATCCGGAAACCTGTACTGACTCAGTGGCAAGAGCTGTGATGTGTCCACACCGTGTCCTCTGCACTGTCCAACTACTGTGTACTTGGTGCATGTGTCCACACTGGGGTGTTGCAATCCAACAGACACCAGACAGATGGGTGCAAGGCCATGTGGGATGTGAGTGCCATGCTTGGCATCAGACTGACAATTGGCTTCTCCTGTTCAGTTAGGGCACTTTTAGCAATGTACAACTAATGATGCCAGGGCTTGCTCTGTGATGTGCTGTGCTCACAGTGGTGTGTGCGTTTGGTGCAGGTGACTGATGTCTGTCTGTTTCCCCATTGTTTGCAGATACATCCACGGCCACGGAAGGGGACAGCTCCACGGACCAGGAGGAGCCAGAGAGCCAGACTGGGTCAGCAGCCGAGGAGTGGTCGGAGGGACCCAGTGGCACGGAGGGCGAGGGGAGCCACACCGAGGAATCCTCAGCACCATCCACCTCAGCTGAGGACCAGAGCAACTCGGAGGATGACTCCCTTGTGGAGGCGGGTGTCAGCAGCCACCACACCCCAGCTAGTGTTGCTGTCCCCGCCACCACCAGCACCACCACCGCCCTCCCATCGGCTCCCATTCCCAAGGTCCGTGGAGGCTCCCATGTTCGGGAGCGTGTCTCCTTTGGCCCAGGCACCGCACCCCCTGCCCCTGTGTCCCCTGCTGCCCTGAGTGAGGAGTCTGTGTACCTCCTTCGCCAGCTCCATGTAGGGCAGACAGCCATGCTGAGTGTCCTCCATGCGCACACCGCACTGTTGACTCAGCTGGTGTCGTTCATGGAGGGCATCTCATCGGGCATGTCTGACCTACAGAGGGGCAACAGGTCCATGGACTCCTCCCTGACGGCAGCAGTGTCCCTCCTCAGACAGTCCCTCACCCCTCCTGCCTCTGCTCCATCCACACTCCCCAGCACCTTGCCCGTCCCAAGCACACACACACCGGCACAGGCACACACCAGCACACACACATCCAGCACACAGACACACACGCCACAAACTAAACGCACACGCACGCACAGTCAGGGGACTGAAACCAGACTCACAGGGGATGGGGCCCTGGTACACACACACGCATCCACGGGCACTGCGCAGTCCTCAGTTGCCTCTCCCTCCAAAGCACCCTCCCTTGCCTCACCTGCAACCCCAAAGACCCAGCGCCTCTTCCTCAGTGACCTCGGCCTCTTCCCCTCCGATCCAGCTGCCCCAGCATCCAGGGGGAAGAGGAAGCCCCCACACGGAGCAGAGTGCCCCTCGCCCCCGGACACCCTCCCCCAGGCGCAGACAGACTGAGGCCCCCACCCGCAAGTCCCCCGGAGTGGTAAGAGCAAGACCCCGCCGCCGCCCTGCAGCTCAAGCACCAGGTCACCTTCCTCCATCCCTCAGGCCCCCACTCCACAGGTGCCCCCGCCACACCCTGCCCCAGGTTCCCCCACCCACAGATATACCATCCCCAAGAGGCTCCGGCCTTCTCCCCCTGCCACTTGCTCTCCCGGCACCACACCCCCCGCTGCGCTTGTCTGTGCCACTGATGTGGTGAGGGTGTCCTCCCCCTCTGTCCAGCCCACCTTGCCTGTTCCCCATTCTCCTCCCCTGGTGGTAGGCACTGCAGTGGAGTCCACTACCACCCTGTCTGACTTGGGCACTGCAGTGGCGGACCTGTCCACTCCATCTGCAGGGTCCACTGCAGTCGTGCCGGCACCCACAACATCTGAGCCATGCCCCCCAGTTGTGCCGGCACACACCATGTCAGACACCTCCACTGCAGTTGTCAGTGGCTCTCCAGCACCCACCACCCCTTCCCTGCTTCCTCCTGGTGAGCCCTGATCCTGTCCCTGCGGTGCCTGGCCTACCCCCCGGTTGCCCCTCCTAGTGGATTGTCCCTGGTTTTGTGCAGGCATGTGTAGGGTGGCATCTGCCACTGTCACCCACTTGTGACTTTGTTGATGGACTGGCCATTGGCCTTTGTTTATGTTCTACCGGACTTCTACTTTTAATGCCACATATGCTGAATAAAGCAACTTTCTGTTCTCTAGTGCTTTTGCTTCTGATGTACATGATGTTGATGATGCTAACAATGCCCTTGCTGCAGTGATGGTGATATTTGGTCTCATGATAATGAAGTGTTACTGTGCAGGAACCCATGTGGTCCAGGGGTTATGTGTCCTATCCTGTGGTGTATCCATGTCATCCATAGCAGCATCTGAGGGTGTCATGTGTTCAGTATTTGGCAATGAGATTTCCTACTTAGATTGGCAACTTCACATCTGTGGCTTCCACCCCTGCACATCTGTTGTGCCTGCCATTGTTCTATTCGTCTACTTCCCTGACCGTGTGGCCATCTCCAGTGAACATGCAGGTTTGGGCATCAATGGGGAAGGACTCATCTGTGTTGTCAGTGCAACATTGCTATACAAGTGTGTTGGATCTGTGCTGATGATTCCGTTGGCACTTCCATGACCAGGCTGATGGGACGGGAGCCCTCATTTGTTGCTAATTGTTGATTGTGTGTCCCATTGCTGCCATGGTATGGTATCTGTTCGCCTCACATCTGCAGTCTCCACAGGGTATCTGCATGTGTGTGCCCATTGGTGCAAATATGTGGGTCTGCATTCGGATGGTCACTTCTGTCATTGTGTCATTGATGATTGTTGACGGTGTCAGCCCCCATGGGTGTTGTTTGTCTGCACATGGCCAAAGTTATGTCTTATTTGCACTGCAGGATTTGGCTCCCCCAATTTATGTTGCAATGGGACACATACACTACTTTGCCACTGATGTGTTTGTTGTTCTGTGACCAGGAATCATCCATGCAGTTTGGCAGTTGCACCTCTTACTTTGTCAACACTTGCCTTTTGGTCACTGTGATGATGGGGGTTTGGACCCCATTGCCACAATGTTCGAAATGTGCTTCAGCTATGGACCCCACACTTACATTTTGGTCACTGTGATGATGGGGGTTTGGACCCCATTGCCACAATGTTCAAAATGTGCTTCAGCTATGGACCCCACACTTACCTTTTGGTCACTGTGATGATGGGGGTTTGGACCCCATTGCCACAATGTTCAAAATGTGCTTCAGCTATGGACCCCACACTTACCTTTTGGTCACTGTGATGATGGGGGTTTGGACCCCATTGCCACAATGTTCAAAATGTGCTTCAGCTATGGACCCCACACTTACCTTTTGGTCACTGTGATGATGGGGGTTTGGACCCCATTGCCACAATGTTCAAAATGTGCTTCAGCTATGGACCCCACACTTACCTTTTGGTCACTGTGATGATGGGGGTTTGGACCCCATTGCCACAATGTTCAAAATGTGCTGCAGCTATGGACCCCACACTTACCTTTTGGTCACTGTGATGATGGGGTTTGGACCCCATTGCCACAATGGTCATGGCCTGCTTGCATTGTGGGTGCCACACACATATTTGTGTGGCACATGTGCTAGGGGGTCACATTGTATGTTCGAAGTCATGTTCGGTGTTGTAGGCATTTGACACAGTCTACACACGCTTGTCATGGTGTTGGGGGATGTCTTCTTCTTGCATTCCCTAGGTTGTGGTGTGCTGGTTGTGTCATGCATTGTCCATCCTATGGGTGGGGGTGGTAGTGGTGGTAGGCATCCTGCCCCCTGGCTAAGGGTGGTAGTAGTGGTAGGCATCCTGCCCCCCTGGGTGAGGGTGGTAGTAGTGGTAGGCATCCTGCCCCCCTGGCTGAGGGTGGTAGTAGTGGTAGGCATCCTGCCCCCTGGGTGAGGGTGGTAGTAGTGGTAGGCATCCTGCCCCCCTGGGTGAGGGTGGTAGTAGTGGTAGGCATCCTGCCCCCTGGCTAAGGGTGGTAGTAGTGGTAGGCATCCTGCCCCCCTGGGTGAGGGTGGTAGTAGTGGTAGGCATCCTGCCCCCTGGCTAAGGGTGGTAGTAGTGGTGGGCATCCAGCCCCCTGGCTGAGGTGGTAGTAGTGGTAGGCATCCTGCCCCCTGGGTGAGGGTGGTAGTAGTGGTAGGCATCCAGCCCACCCTGGGTGAGGGTGGTCGTAGTGGTAGGCATCCTGCCCCCCTGGCTAAGGGTGGTAGTGGTAGGCATCCTGCCCCCCTGGGTGAGGGTGGTAGTAGTGGTAGGCATCCTGCCCCCTGGGTGAGGGTGGTAGTAGTGGTAGGCATCCTGCCCCCTGGCTAAGGGTGGTAGTAGTGGTAGGCATCCTGCCCCCTGGGTGAGGGTGGTAGTAGTGGTAGGCATCCTGCCCCCCTGGCTAAGGGTGGTAGTAGTGGTAGGCATCCTGCCCCCTGGGTGAGGGTGGTAGTAGTGGTAGGCATCCTGCCCCCCTGGCTAAGGGTGGTAGTAGTGGTAGGCATCCTGCCCCCTGGCTAAGGGTGGTAGTAGTGGTAGGCATCCTGCCCCCTGGGTGAGGGTGGTAGTAGTGGTAGGCATCCTGCCCCCCTGGCTAGGTGGTGGTGGCATCCTGCCTGGCTAGGTGGTAGTAGTGGTAGGCATCCTGCCCCCCTGGGTGAGGGTGGTAGTAGTGGTAGGCATCCTGCCCCCTGGCTGAGGGTGGTAGTAGTGGTAGGCATCCTGCCCCCCTGGGTGAGGGTGGTAGTAGTGGTAGGCATCCTGCCCCCTGGGTGAGGGTGGTAGTAGTGGTAGGCATCCTGCCCCCCTGGGTGAGGGTGGTAGTAGTGGTAGGCATCCTGCCCCCTGGGTGAGGGGTGGTAGTAGTGGTAGGCATCCTGCCCCCCTGGGTGAGGGTGGTAGTGGTGGTAGGCATCATGCCACCCCTGGGTAGGGGTGGTGGTGCGCATTCAGGCCCCTGTGTGCATATGTGGCATTGGTGATGGGCATCCCGCCCCTATGGTGCTGCTGTTGCTGGTGTAAGTATATTCTGCATCCCTGTGTGTGTGTGTGATGTGTCGTGTACGTGTTGTATGTGTTTTGTGGTTGGTGTCTGGCTTACCTTCTGCGCCGTACGCGTCCGTGCCTGTTCCGGTAGTAAATGTAGAATATTGGTATGATCGGGACGAAGGGATTCATGGTTGGTTCGTGTCGTTCGTCCTTCTCGTTGCTTCGCGTCGTCCTCGTCGCTTCGCCTCGTCCTCGTCGCTTCGCCTCGTCCTCGTCGCTTCGCGTCGTCCTCGTCGCTGCCGTGTTCGTCTCGGAGCCGTGGATCGTGTTGTGGCGCGAATCGGAGCTTATGTGCGCCTCTCCCGGATGCTTTGACGTGCCGTGCGTAGCGACGGGTTCGGCGCGTACGGAAGCGCATCGTACTTGTCCGGCCGGACGGGGCTGCATTTTTCCTTCCGTGCGACTCGATTCGGCGTTTCCGGATTCGCCTCGGTCGGAGAACAGGACCTGGTTTGGGTGAGTACGGCTCGGCCGGATTCTTTGCTGTTGTGCGCATCGTACTTGCTCGTTCGGTGTGCTGTACGGATCGGTCGGGAAACAGGCTTTCGCATGGCTTTTTTCCCGACCGAATGGTATTGGGTGCGCCTCCGACCGAGATCGGAATCGGCCCCTTAGGGTTGATTTTTGTAGATGTCTCCAGAGACTCTGATTAAAATGATAATAGCAACCCTGAATTGCTGTGTGTGGATAATTTTTAGTATAGCATTTATCATGGCTATTTCAAAGTCAATAATTATTTTTGAAGGAAAATAATTATTGCTTTCTTCTTTTATTTGAGTGAGTATATCAATGTAGGTAGTTTGCTGTTTATTTGGTAATAGTGCGTAGATGAATGGAATATTTGAGTGTTGGTATAATCCATGTATTGTGTACAGCTGGTAAAATGGTTTTGGGCAGACTTTGAAAGTTCCATCCATCATCCAGGTGTCACATTTCTGTAATTTAAGTAAATTGTTTGCAGTAAAAGGAAAAACAAACGGCAGACCGAGGTTAAGCACATTCAGTCCATAAGTACTAGAAATTCGTGCAATGGTGCAATCTCTTCCCACACCCTTGCCGTCCAAAGGTGTGATGCAGGGACCAATTTTAAACAGAAAATGGAAGGTGCACTCGCTCCAAAGTGAAATCAATCTGTGGCGATAGTATGTTCAAAAAATGTTCTTTTATTCAATCAAGCTTAAAAACTGGCGCACAACCAACGCGTTTCGTTCCCATTTCTTTGCCAGGGGAACTTCATCAGGGCTGTAACATTATAGACAAAATACAACATTAATATGACATACCACAACATAATTAAATATACATTTATAACAACATAAATAATATTTGAAATGACCCAACCTCTTCCAACTAACAAAACAACATAATCAAAAACAACATAGTCAAAATAACCAACATTACATTGAAACAACAACATGACTCCACACTAAACAATATTGACATAAATGTCTCAAGACTCAAATATTTTACATGACCAATATTAAACACACAAACGACACATATTACAAAAAATCTTAGATATTCTCAAGCTCTGACTGTGACCCACATCCTTATTTCTAAAGAAAAACACATATACCCTATATAAATAACATTTACAAAACACTAAATACAATACACAGACAGATATATAATGTGCTAGCATGAAAGAAGGTACCTATTCAAACTCCACTTCATATCTGACCAATCATATAATGTCAAGTACATATTGCGAATATCGAGATATAAAACGTAATTAAAAACATATGCAGATATCAACCCACATCCAAAAAGATTTTTTCATATCAACAAGAAAAATGTATATTATATCTCTAAAAAAAGAAAAAAGAAGAAAGAAAAAAGAAAAAGAAAAAGGGATAAAGATATAAAAAAAGATAAAAGCCCAGAATGGCCTCAAAAGAAGAGATCTCCATAAGCTTTAAACAATAAGACGGCGAGCTGTTCTCCATAAAGGGATCCCTATATGGGTCATGTATAACACACAACTCACCTTTCATATGAAACTATCTTTGATAACTTCTATGCGACAGGAAAAGAAGACCTTCCTCATAAATAAATGTAAACAATTTCTAAGGAGAAAGATGAGTAAAGAGACTTTTAAGGATAAAAGACCGCCATAATGGTGAAAAATTGTTAGAAGCAACAAAACCCGTAACAGAAAAATAGACATAGACTCACCTCACAATACCAAAATTAAACGAACGTATGAACTTTTTGTTGATAATGGGACATAATAGTCGTAACTTTATCCACATCAAAAATATATCTGCGGATAGACGTGGAAACTGTAAGGACAAACAATTAAAATAAGAACCCGAACTGATAATTATCCAGTTCAGAAAACCATCCAAAGAAAATATAACCCTCACCATCTTTACATATATCCAAATGCCAAATATGCACATTGGCACACAAGGTCGATATATAGTGCCCTTTTACACATACATGCCTCAACGATCTTAAAAGGGCAAGTAAATAATGCATAATAAATGATACATCACGCTCGTTAAAAAACAAGAGATTCCTAGTTACCAAGCTTTCTTTACGAAATGCTGAATACCCGACTTTATGTCCCTCTATTAGCAATATACACCATTGAAGTAAAAGAGTACTGTCCTAATTCAGCAATTACGTGGTCAGTATACAACACGTGTCTTGAAAATAACAATTTATTCGAGATAAGTAAACTCTCATCAAAGAGGGCACTATCACATAGTGAGCCTACATCACCACATATTAGTGAAATACGCCATTGAAGTAAAGAGTACTATCCCAATTCAGCAATTACGTGGTCAGCATACAGCATGTTTTCTAAAAATAACAAATAGTTCAAAATAAGTAAACTCTTATAAAAAGGAGAGAACTATCGCCACAGATTGATTTCACTTTGGAGCGAGTGCACCTTCCATTTTCTGTTTAAAATTGTTTGCAGTAGCAAACATAATTATTCTTTTTCTGGGCATTTGTTATCAAAAAAATAAATGGTTCTTTACTGTGAGTAATGCTTAATTCTGGTGGAATAACTACTTCTGCAAATGTTTTAGGGGCAGGTATAAAGTAGTTGTGGTAGCTTTTTTGTCTGGCAATTGTTCTTTTAAAGAAGCTATGGACGGTAATTGTCCTGATGCATGTTGAGGTAATTTTAATAGTTGCTCTTTTAGGGGCCCATTACGATGGCGGGCGGAAGCACAACCGCCGTGCTGGCGGATGCAAAAACCACCAGTTACCGCCGGCACGCGGCAGTCCACACGCCCGCCCAATTACGATGCGGGCAGGCCAAACACCGCCGGCAAAGCCAGCAACACCGTCCGCCATCAAAGTGCGCCCGCACACGTAGCGGCGCAGCACAACTG
>CAWUFW010027868.1:0-24532 GCA_963921515.1 Calotriton arnoldi
GCCCCCGGCCGGCCCATTGCATTCAATGTGTGCGGGTACGCGTTGTACCCCTGTACGCGTTGTATCGCAATGGACCGATCGGTGCCCCCGGCCGGCCCATTGCATTCAATGTGTGCGGGTACGCGTTGTACCCCTGTACGCGTTGTACCGCAATGGACCGATCGGTGCGCACCCATTGACAATGGCCTTGCCTGGCAACGGACGCGTTTCGAATTTCGAACGAGTCGGTTGCTGGAAATTCAGTTGGTCACCCACAACAATGTTGCAAAATCATGTATGTCATGAAGTTGAAGATTTGAAGGATGCCGTGGGCGTGTATTGGTGCTGCTATTCCATGGATTGGCCAGATTCAGAAGATGCAAACGACTTGGACCTATCACTTTGGACACAAGGGACAGTATCTGCCTCTCCAGCACATATATATTGCTGGCTGTTCCCCTGAGAGCTCACTTGCCTGCACTACATGCTCCAGGGCGACATCTGCCACTGCACTGCTGCTGTCTCTGCCCCTCTGGACCCTGCAATGGCACGTACTGTGGAGAGAGCCCCAGCCTTCAGCCTTGAGGAGAACCAGGCCCTGCTGGACAGCCTACTTCCACAGTACAGCAAGCTGTATGGGACACCAGGGGAGCAGGTGAGTGTTCTGTGCACTGCCTTTCTGAATGTGCATTTTGTCTGACTAGCAAGGCTGAAAGTCTGCACGCCACTGGCTAGCAGCCTCACTGAGTAGTTGTCACCCCCATAGTGTGTAGTGACATGCACTGGACAGGTATGGTGCAGTGACAGTGCATTTGAACAAGGTTTTACTTCCCATGCAATGATACCATGTAGTGACGTCTGGCAAAGTGTCCATGGGCAGCGTTGCACTGCCTGTGTACATCATGTGCCCCTGTGAATGAGACATGTATATACAACTGTGTCATGCACGGATATGTTGCATGTGTAGTAATGGCCTTTTCACTTTGTCATCCTGACAGGTTAATGCCCATCGGAAGCAGGAGATCTGGAAGGACATCGTCCGGGCTGTCCGGTCCGTGGGGGTCTACAAGCGCCGGATCCGCAACTGCCAGAAGAGGTGGCAGGACCTTCGGGGCTGGACCCGGAGGATTGCACGGGTCCAGCTGAAGCTGTCGCCTCCTCGCAGGAGGGGCGGAACACGGACCCGGACCCCCACATGCTCCAGATCCTGGCGGTGGTGTTTCCAGACCTGGATGGGCAGCTGAAGGCCAGACAGCAGCAAGGAGGGGGTGAGTCAAAGACTGCACTGTGAACTCTGTATTACATGCTTTGTGCCCTCCTCTGGCCTGGTTCAACTGCCACAGTGCAGCAGTCATGTTGTCCAGGAGCCATGTCCCTCTATTGTGCACTGCCCACTCCTCATCTGATACCCAGGTGTGGCCCTTACATTCAGGGAATTGTGTCACTTGGGACTGTGTCCTTGCAGTTTGCTTCACTAAAGGTGGGGGACAGCATCTGTTTCCCTAACTCTGTTGTGGGCATCATGGGTGGGTCCATTGTTCACACAACGCCTGTGTTCGGACATGTAATCTGCGTGTTGCTTTGATATGCGGTCCACTTGCTGAGCTGAGCCACCACATGTGCCTGGGGTATGTGGCACACGCCCATGCAGCGGGTGGGAACAATGTTTGGGCCCCAGGAGTGTGCAGATTACGTGTGTCACACATACATAGCCAGCTATCCACTGTCCAGGGCTCATCCCTCATTCATGTGGGGCAGGACAGTCATGCCTACTCCAGGCCATGCAATGCACTCTGTACTCCCACTCCCGTGTATCAGCTGACACATTGTGCGCAGTGATTTGACCCCTCAGGTGTCTGCCTCTGTGTCAGTGTGCTGTGGATTAGTTGCCAGGACTGCTGGGGTGTTTCTTGGTAGGGGCTCAGCATGCCACTGGAGATGTGACCATAGGAGACCATACTTGTGTGTCACATAGGTGTTTGATCAGCTGCCCGTGCAGACTGGGGTATGCAAATGTGAAGTTCAGGCAGCTGTTCCCCATTCACAGCAGATTGTGAGGGGCTCAGGTTCAGAGGGTAGTGTCACAGGTCTCCCATATGTCCAATCGGTATGACCTGGACAGATGAGGGTTAAGATGATGTGTTGTGTGGGGGATGTACATGTGCACTTGTGCAGCTCCAGGACTTGCATTCCCCATGACCTACTATTGTGACACAGTGCAGAGTGTTGTTGTCTGGCTGCCAAGTCATACATCACTGAGACAGTGATGTATGACTTAGCAGTCATGCCTCCGCCATGGCATGTGTCTACTTATTGGTGATCCTGCAGGGGAGTGACATGTGCTACATGCACACCATTGTGGCGATGGCTATCAGGACATGGGTGCATCATGGTGTCTGTCGCTGGTATGCATCACATGCATATCCTATTTGACTCTGGGCGTCCCTTTCATCCGGAAACCTGTACTGACTCAGTGGCAAGAGTTGTGATGTGTGCATGTCCACATGCTACACCGTGTCCTCTGCACTGTCCAACTACTGTGTAGTTGGTGCATGTGTCCACACTGGGGTGTTGCTATCCAACAGACACCAGACAGATGGGTGCAAGGCCATGTGGGATGTGAGTGCCATGGTTGGCATCAGACTGACAATTGGCTTCTCCTGTTCAGTTAGGGCACTTTTAGCAATGTACAACTAATGATGCCAGGGCTTCCTCTGTAATGTGCTGTGCTCACAGTGGTGTGTGCGTTTGGTGCAGGTGACTGATGTCTGTCTGTTTCCCCATTGTTTGCAGATACATCCACGGCCACGGAAGGGGACAGCTCCACGGACCAGGAGGAGCCGGAGAGCCAGACTGGGTCAGCAGCCGAGGAGTGGTCGGAGGGACCCAGTGGCACGGAGGGCGAGGGGAGCCACACCGAGGAGTCCTCAGCACCATCCACCTCAGCTGAGGACCAGAGCAACTCGGAGGATGACTCCCTTATGGAGGCGGGTGTCAGCAGCCACCACACCCCAGCTAGTGTTGCTGTCCCCGCCACCACCAGCACCACCACCCCCTCCCATCGGCTCCCATTCCCCAGGTCCGTGGAGGCTCCCATGTTCGGGAGCGTGTCTCCTTTGGGCCAGGCACCGCACCCCCTGCCCCTGTGTCCCCTGCTGCCCTGAGTGAGGAGTCTGTGTACCTCCTTCGCCAGCTCCATGTAGGGCAGACAGCCATGCTGAGTGTCCTCCATGCGCACACCGCTCTGTTGACTCAGCTGGTGTCGTTCATGGAGGGCATCTCATCGGGCATGTCTGACCTACAGAGGGGCAATAGGTCCATGGACTCCTCCCTGACGGCAGCAGTGTCCCTCCTCAGACAGTCCCTCACCCCTCCTGCCTCTGCTCCATCCACACTCCCCAGCACCTTATCCGTCCCAAGCACACACACACCGGCACAGGCACACACCAGCACACACACATCCAGCACACAGACACACACGCCACAAACAAAACGCACACGCACGCACAGTCAGGGGACTGAAACCAGACTCACAGGGGATGGGGCCCTGGAACACACACATGCATCCACGAGCACTGCGCAGTCCTCAGTTGCCTCTCCCTCCAAAACACCCTCCCTTGCCTCACCTGCAAACCCAAAGACCCAGCGGCTCTTCCTCAGGGACCTTGGCCTCTTCCCCTCCGATCCAGCTGATACAGCATTCAGGGGGAAGAGGAAGCCCACCACACGGAGCAGAGTGCCCCTCGCCCCCGGACACCCTCCCCAGGCGCAGACAGACTGAGGCCCCCACCCGCAAGTCCCCCGGAGTCGTAAGAGCAAGACCCCGCCGCCGCCCTGCAGCTCAGGCACCAGGTCTCCTTCCTCCATCCCTCAGGCCCCCACTCCACAGGTGCCCCCACCACACCCTGCCCCAGGTTCCCCCACCCACAGATATACCATCCCCAAGAGGATCCAGCCTTCTCCCCCTGCCACTTGCTCTCCCGGCACCCCACCCCCCACTGCGCTTGTCTGTGCCACTGATGTGGTGAGGGTGTCCTCCCCCTCTGTCCAGCCCACCTTGCCTGTTCCCCATTCTCCTCCCCTGGTGGTAGGCACTGCAGTGGAGTCCACTACCACCCTGTCTGACTTGGGCACTGCAGTGGCGGACCTGTCCACTCCATCTGCAGGGTCCACTGCAGTCGTGCCGGCACCCACAACATCTGAGCCATGCCCCCAGTTGTGCCGGCACACACCATGTCAGACACCTCCACTGCAGTTGTCAGTGGCTCTCCAGCACCCACCACCCCTTCCCTGCTTCCTCCTGGTGAGCCCTGATCCTGTCCCTGCGGTGCCTGGCCTGCCCCCGGTTGCCCCTCCTAGTGGATTGTCCCTGGTTTTGTGCAGGCATGCGTAGGGTGACATCTGCCACTGTCACCCAGTTTGGACTTTGACAATGGACTGGACAATGGACTGGCCATTGGCCTTTGTGTTTTTTCTGGACTTTGTTTTCATTCCACACATATGCTGAATAAAGCAACTTTCTGTTCTCTAGTGCTTATGCTTCTGATGTACATGTTGTTGATGATGCTAACCATGCCCTTGCTGCAGTGATGGTGATATTTGGTCTCATGATAATGAAGTGTTACTGTGCAGGAACCCATGTGGTCCAGGGGGAATGTGTCCTATCCTGTGGTGTATCCATGTCATCCATAGCAGCATCTGAGGGTGTCATGTGTTCAGTATTTGGCAATGGGATTTCCTACTTAGATTAGCTATTTCACATCTGGGGCTTCCACCCCTGCACATCTGTTGTGCCTGCCATTGTTCAATTCGTCTACTTCCCTGACCGTGTGGCCATCTCCACTGGACATGCAGGTTTGGGCATCAATGGGGAAGGACTCATCCGTGTAGTCAGTGCAACATTGCTATACAAGTGTGTTGGATCTGTGCTGATGATTCCGTTGGCACTTCCATGACCAGGCTGATGTGACGGGAGCCCTCATTTGGTGCTAATTGTTGATTGTGTGACCAAGTGCTCAGCTGACATGATGGGGCCCTACTGAGGCAACATATGGCACAGCTTTCCTCACACAGGAGTGGAGTCCCCTCATGGCAGTGTGTACTCCTATGACATTGCCTGCACCCAAGGTGTGTGTTGTATGTGCATGTCTGTGTGTTCACTTCCGTTTAGCTGTGCATGCTGTGATCCCTAGTGTTGTACCTGTTTGTGATGCTTGCTGAGTTGACCTATGTTCCCCCAAAGTCTTCTCCCTGGGTTCTCTGTGATGTGGGTGCATGGCACATTACTGGTCATCAGGGTGTCACCCATAGGTGTGTTTGCTGTCAGGGCTGAGTTTGTGTGCAGACGCAGATGGGTCACAGTCAGGTTTCCCCTTGGCACTTGTTGTTTGCCCCTGTCATGTGATTTCCAGTTTGTGTTATCTTTCAGTGATTGTGACACGTTGTGTGTGGGACTGCTGGCACTCCTCAGGGTCCGGGCTGCAATGTTGGTTGTTGTCTATGTGTGTTCTTTGTGGGTGACCTTGGCTTCTTCATTGGTGTGTGACTGTGGCTGGGATCCCATTGGTTGGTGTGGTATTGCCGTCATGTCCATGTACAGCGTAGTGTGCAGTGTGTCAGACATTCAGGAGTCTTGTTGAGTGGCCATGTGTGATGTGTTTCTGCACCTTGGTTCCCACCCACCACCCTGGAATAGTCATGGGTGCATGTGCAATGTCACCAGTGTATGTGTGCTTCACTGCTGCACATTGTTGGAGGTCGAGGGGTGTGGTGTTGAGTGTGTGCAGATGAGAGTTGTTGCCCGGCTAGGCCCCTGCCTCCATGTTGGCCTTGGCTTACTGGCCATGCTGATTGATTTGTGCTTGTGTAGGTGTGATGGTAGTTTGTTGCTCAGGACACATGACTGTGGTTCACAGTGTGAACGACATTTAGCTTTGTCATCACAGTGGGATTGTAATGCAGCCCAGGGTCACCACATTGTGGGGGCCCTGGGGGGTAGTGCTGTGGTGTGTCTGTGTCTTGCTGTGTCAGTTGCTGTTCCTACGTGCCTGTGTGACATGTGTGATTTGTGCTCCCTCTCATCTGACAATGCCTGCTTGCCCACATAGGGGATTTGGATCCATGAGTTACCTTTGTGTGGCACTGTATGCACATCTGTATGATTGGTATTCATGTCTCCTCATGTGTTGTGTGGTTGCCTGGGGACACTGGCACCCCCCCCTCACCTGTTGTGTATGATGTGCAGTGTGGGTCTGCCTGTTTGTGTTTGTGCATCTGCACCACTGCATTGGCATATCTTGGGTGTGCCATACAGCCAATGGCACACCCAAGATATGCCAATGCAGTGGTGCAGATGCACAAACACAAACAGGCAGACCCACACTGCACATCATACACAGTTTGGTGGCTTTCCCCTGCTGTCCCTGGGACTCCTAGGTCATCGGTCAGCACAATGATCATGGTTTGTGTGTCCCATTGCTGCCATGGTATGGTATCTGTTCACCTCACATCTACAGTCTCCACAGGGTATCTGCATTTGTGTGCCCATTGGTGCAAATATGTGGGTCTGCATTCTGATGGTCACTTCTGTCATTGTGTCATTGATGTATGTTGACAGTGTCAGCCCCCATGGGTGTTGTTTGTCTGCACATGGCCAAAGGTATGTCTTATTTGCACTGCAGTATTTGGCTCCCCCAATTTATGTTGCAATGGGACACATACACTACTTTGCCATTGATGTGTTTTTGTTCTGTGACCAGGAATCATCCATGCAGTTTGGCAGTTGCAGCTCTTTCTTTGTCAACACTTACCTTTTGGTCACTGTGGTGATGGGGCGTTAGACCCCATTGCCACAATGTTCAGAATGTGCTTCAGCTATGGACCCCACACTTACCTTTTGGTCACTGTGATGATGGGGGTTTAGACCCCATTGCCACAATGTTCAAAAGGTGCTTCAGCTATGGACCCCACACTTACCTTTTGGTCACTGTGATGATGGGGGTTTGGACCCCATTGCCACAATGTTCAAAATGTGCTTCAGCTATGGACCCCACACTTACCTTTTGGTCACTGTGATGATGGGGCGTTAGACCCCATTGCCACAATGTTCAAAATGTGCTTCAGCTATGGACCCCACACTTACATTTTGGTCACTGTGGTGATGGGGCGTTAGACCCCATTGCCACAATGTTCAGAATGTGCTTCAGCTATGGACCCCACACTTACCTTTTGGTCACTGTGATGATGGGGGTTTGGACCCCATTGCCACAATGTTCAAAATGTGCTTCAGCTATGGACCCCACACTTACATTTTGGTCACTGTGGTGATGGGGCGTTAGACCCCATTGCCACAATGGTCATGGCCTGCTTGCATTGTGGGGGCCACACACATATATGTGTGGCACATGTGCTAGGGGGTCACATTGTATGTTCAAAGTCATGTTCAGTGTTGTAGGCATTTGACACAGTCTACACACGCTTGTCATGGTGTTGGGGGATGTCTTTTTCTTGCATTCCCTAGGTTGTGGTGTGCTGGTTGTGTCATGCATTGTCCATCCTATGAGTGGGGGTGGTAGTGGTGGTAGGCATCCAGCCCCCCCTGGGTGAGGGTGGTAGTAGTGGTAGGCATCCAGCCCCCCCTGGCTAAGGGTGGTAGTGGTGGTAGGCATCTGGCACCCCCATGGCTAAGGGTGGTAGTGGTGGTAGGCATCCAGCCCCCCCTGGGTGAGGGTGGTAGTAGTGGTAGGCATCCAGCCCCCCCTGGCTTAGGGTGGTAGTAGTGGTAGGCATCTGGCACCCCCCTGGCTAAGGGTGGTAGTGGTGGTAGGCATCCAGCCCCCCCTGGGTGAGGGTGGTAGTAGTGGTAGGCATCCAGCCCCCCCTGGCTAAGGGTGGTAGTAGTGGTAGGCATCTGGCACCCCCATGGCTAAGGGTGGTAGTGGTGGTGGGCATCTGGCACCACCCTGGCTAAGGGTGGTAGTGGTGGTTGGCATCCAGCCCCCCTGGCTTAGGGTGGTAGTAGTGGTAGGCATCTGGCACCCCCCTGGCTAAGGGTGGTAGTAGTGGTAGGCATCCAGCCCCCCCTGGGTGAGGGTGGTAGTAGTGGTAGGCATCCAGCCCCCCCTGGGTAAGGGTGGTAGTGGTGGTAGGCATCTGGCACCCCCCTGGGTAAGGGTGGTAGTGGTGGTAGGCATCTGGCACCCCCTGGCTAAGGGTGGTAGTAGTGGTAGGCATCCAGCCCCCCTGGGTGAGGGTGGTAGTGGTGGTAGGCATCTGGCACCCCCTGGCTAAGGGTGGTAGTAGTGGTAAGCATCCAGCCCCCCTGGGTGAGGGTGGTAGTAGTGGTAGGCATCCAGCCCCCTGGCTAAGGGTGGTAGTAGTGGTAGGCATCTGGCACCCCCATGGCTAAGGGTGGTAGTGGTGGTGGGCATCTGGCACCACCCTGGCTAAGGGTGGTAGTGGTGGTTGGCATCCAGCCCCCTGGCTTAAGGTGGTAGTAGTGGTAGGCATCTGGCACCCCCTGGCTAAGGGTGGTAGTAGTGGTAGGCATCCAGCCCCCCTGGGTGAGGGTGGTAGTAGTGGTAGGCATCCAGCCCCCCTGGGTAAGGGTGGTAGTGGTGGTAGGCATCTGGCACCCCCTGGGTAAGGGTGGTAGTGGTGGTAGGCATCTGGCACCCCCTGGCTAAGGGTGGTAGTAGTGGTAAGCATCCAGCCCCCTGGGTGAGGGTGGTAGTGGTGGTAGGCATCTGGCACCCCCTGGCTAAGGGTGGTAGTAGTGGTAAGCATCCAGCCCCCCTGGGTGAGGGTGGTAGTAGTGGTAGGCATCCAGCCCCCCTGGCTAAGGGTGGTAGTAGTGGTAGGCATCTGGCACCCCCATGGCTAAGGGTGGTAGTGGTGGTGGGCATCTGGCACCACCCTGGCTAAGGGTGGTAGTGGTGGTTGGCATCCAGCCCCCTGGCTTAGGGTGGTAGTAGTGGTAGGCATCTGGCACCCCCTGGCTAAGGGTGGTAGTAGTGGTAGGCATCCAGCCCCCCTGGGTGAGGGTGGTAGTAGTGGTAGGCATCCAGCCCCCCTGGGTAAGGGTGGTAGTGGTGGTAGGCATCTGGCACCCCCTGGCTAAGGGTGGTAGTAGTGGTAGGCATCCAGCCCCCCCTGGGTGAGGGTGGTAGTGGTGGTAGGCATCTGCACCCCCTGGCTAAGGGTGGTAGTAGTGGTAAGCATCCAGCCCCCCTGGGTGAGGGTGGTAGTAGTGGTAGGCATCCAGCCCCCTGGCTAAGGGTGGTAGTAGTGGTAGGCATCTGGCACCCCCATGGCTAAGGGTGGTAGTGGTGGTGGGCATCTGGCACCACCCTGGCTAAGGGTGGTAGTGGTGGTTGGCATCCAGCCCCCTGGCTTAGGGTGGTAGTAGTGGTAGGCATCTGGCACCCCCTGGCTAAGGGTGGTAGTAGTGGTAGGCATCCAGCCCCCTGGGTGAGGGTGGTAGTAGTGGTAGGCATCCAGCCCCCTGGGTAAGGGTGGTAGTGGTGGTAGGCATCTGGCACCCCCTGGCTAAGGGTGGTAGTAGTGGTAGGCATCCAGCCCCCTGGCTTAGGGTGGTAGTAGTGGTAGGCATCTGGCACCCCCCTGGCTAAGGGTGGTAGTGGTGGTAGGCATCCAGCCCCCTGGGTAAGGGTGGTAGTGGTGGTGGGCATCTGGCACCCCCTGGCTAAGGGTGGTAGTGGTGGTTGGCATCCGGCCCCCCCTGGGTAGGGGTGGTGGTGCGCATTCAGGCCCCTGTGTGCATATGTGGCATTGGTGATGGGCATCCCGCCTTTATGGTGCTTCTGTTGCTGGTGTAAGTAAATTCTGCATCCCTCTGTGTGTGTGTGATGTGTCGTGTACGTGTTGTATGTGTTTTGTGGTTGGTGTCTGACTTACCTTCTGCGCCGTACGCGTCCGTGCCTGTTCCGGTAGTAAATGTAGAATATTGGTATGATCGGGACGAAGGGATTCATGGTTGGTTCGTGTCGTTCGTCCTTCTCGTTGCTTCGCGTGCGTCCTCGTCGCTTCGCGTCGTCCTCGTCGCTGGCGTGTTCGTCTCGTAGCCGTGGATCGTGTTGTGGCGCGAATCGGAGCTTATGTGCGCCTCTCCCGGATGCTTTGACGTGCCGTGCGTAGCGACGGGTTCGGCGCGTACGGAAGCGCATCGTGCTTAGTCGGCCGGACGGAGCTGCATTTTCCCTTCCGTGCGACTCGATTCGGCGTTTCCGGATTCGCCTCGGTCGGAGTACAGGACCTGGATTGGGTGAGTACGGCTCGGCCGGATTCTGTGCTGTTGTGCGCATCGTACTTACTCGTTCGGTCTGCTGTACGGATCGGTCGGGAAACAGGCTTTCGCATGGCTTTTTTCCCGACCGAATGGTATTGGGTGCGCCTCCGACCGAGATCGGAATCGGCCCCTTAGTGATTTCCATCAGGGGTATAATTACCGACTTATCCCAGTTGATCATAAGCCCAGAAAACAGCCCAAAACGGATATATTCCCTTAATAATGGGGATAAATAGACATGAGGCTCACGAACAAAAAGCACCATGTCATCTGCATATAATGATATTCCGACGGGACGATGATGGAAGTTAAGCGCCGCCTTCCTGTGTCGTTGTCTAATCACACAGGCCAGCGGTTCAAGCGCGATCGCGAAAAGTAGCGGAGATAGCGGGCAACCCTGGCGAGTGCCCCTAGTGATAACCAGTGGTTCGGAAGTGACGCCTCCCACCCGGACCCTCGCCGATGGTTCTGTGTATAGCAATTGTATCCAACGCAAGAATACTGGCGGGAAACCCATTCGTTTCAATATATAAAATATATAGCTCCATTCGACGGAGTCGAAATGCTTAACTGCATCCAGCATGACCGCAGCTGCAGGTAAGTCCGGCGTTAGTACATGATACATGGCAAATAGTGTTTGCAAATTATGTGATGTAGAGCGCTCCGTTATGAAACCAGACTGATCCGGAAGCACCAGACTGGTCATTAGGGGTTGGAGCCGCGTGGCCAGTATTTTCGCTAATATTTTGGCATCTAAATTGATTAATGATAAGGGACGATAAGAGTCGCACTGTGAAAGGGGTTTGTCTTTTTTTAGTAAGGTTATGATTAAGGCTTGTCTCAGTGACGGAGGAAGTATACCCGTGTCATGGGCCTCTGCGTATACTTCCAGTAGATAGGGCGCAAGGAGATCAGCATATTCCTTGTAAAACTCAGCTGTGAGTCCATCCGGCCCCGGGGCTTTTTTGTTTGGCAGCGCACGGATCACTGTTTTAATGTCGTCTACTCCTATAGGTTGGCTGAGATAGTCACGGTGGCTGACTGCTAGCCAGGCACATGCTACCTCAGTGAAATAGTCATCGAGGGCCGCATCATCCACGCTTCCGCGGGATGTATACAGTGTGGAGTAACAGGATTTAAATTGGTCAACTATCCCCTGCGGTGTGTAGTGTTCTTTCCCCTGTGCGTCTACTATTTTCGTGATGTGAGAATGTTCATCACGAAATTTAAGTTTAGCAGCGAGCTGACGTCCAGGTCGGCCTCCTTCACCATATGCCCTCGCGATATGACGGAGTGATAAATAGCGGGTTTCCGTTTCTGCCATTTTGTGATATTCTTGTAGTTGTTCCTGAATGTGCACAAGTGTAGTAGTGTCGGGGTTAGTTGCATAAGTGCCTTCTAGTTTTGTCAGTGTGTTTTCCAGTTTAGCAAGTTGGCCTCGGATATCTTTCAGTATGCCTGCAGCAGTGCCTATGCACACCCCACGTATAGTAACCTTAAAGGCCTCCCACAACGTAGCTGCTCTGTCAACCGTTCCCACATTTATTTCAAAAAATTGGTCTATCGCCTTCCTGAGGGTGTCATTATATATAGGGTCCAATAAAGCGTCAGCTCTGAAACGCCATGTAAACGGGCGGTGGATGGTGGTAGGGATGCGAATACTTAATTTTACTGGGTTATGGTCTGATAATGTACGCGGGAGTAAAGTTACATCGGCAACCCAGGTATTACTCTCTTCATTTAACAACCAATAATCTAATCTTGACCATGTATTATAAGCAGGTGTTATGTGTGTACCCACCTTTGCTGTGTCATTTCGTAGGCGCCAAGCATCCACCAGACCCATTTCTATCATAGCGTCACGTATACACTTCGCTACCTTTATAGTGCGCGCCCCATGCGGGTTTGATCTGTCCTTAGCGGGATCTAAGTGCGTGTTGAAATCTCCCCCCCACAGTATGGCCGCCTCCGGCCATGTTCGGAGCTCTGCTAGCATTCGGATACACACGTGCGGTTCATCCACTACCGGGCCGTAAATGTTAATGACAGTGATCAGATGTTGTCCCAATTTACCTTGAATCATTGCGCACCTTCCCTCCTCATCAATGTAGTCTCGGAGAGCCGTAAATGGCAGGCCTCTTTTAAACAGTATTAGGACCCCCCTGGCGTATGCAGAATATGACGATGCTACTCTACATGCAGCCCATCTGGTTGCAATTTTGGTTGCTGATGATTTGGTCAGATGTGTTTCCTGTAAGAGGGCTATTTGTGTATTGTGCCTGTCTAAATAAGCCAGTACTTGGCGAATTTTTTTGGGGGTGTTGAGTCCCCTCACATTCCACGTTAGGCAGTTATAGTCAGCGTGCATCATTAATGTAGTTTAACTTGGATGACGATGGATAACGAGTAGACCCCATGTATTCATGGCGATATCTACGTGACATAGCAATATCAAAGTCTGGATGCACAGCTAGGCGCTCCATAGTATTCTGCGATGGTCCGTGCTCATGGTCCCTGTCAGCATTGTTATGCGGTAAGTGATGTGTGCCATAAGAGGCAAAATGAACAGTATGATTGGTATCTGTGTGGTCCCTGTCGTACGTACTTTTCTCATGTGTGCTTAAATAATCACATCGTGATAAACTAATCATAACTTGACAATGCCCTACCCCCCTCCCACTTCAGCGCCCTAACTTTGCCAAAGCCATAGCCCTTGCCCCTAACCTCCCTCAACATAACCACTAACATAGATGCAATAAAGTGGGGTATACCCATTCGTGGGGTCGTAGCGACGCAGCTAGCCTCCCACCATGTCGGGGAGGTGACCACCGGGTGTTTATGTGGAGCACCTGAGCCACCTTCTTGGCCAGCCAACCAATATCTGTATGAAATCGTACAGCCTCGTGCCCATAGTGACCCCCCACAATTGAAGCATTCAGTATTTGTAAACGATACCAAAATATTTAAGCTCTGCTGTATTAGAGTCATATGACAGAGCGTATAAAAGGTGTGTCCATCTGAGAGTTATATATATAACGAAGCTCAAGGGATACCATAGGCTCATGGTAGTTTAGCAACCTATCCGTCCATTCAGTCATCAACATCCTATGTAGCTGGTGGTGGTGTTTTCTGGCGGCGTAGCGTTTTCGCATAATCCAGGGCTCGTTTGGAATTTACGAAGATTTTGGCTTTGTCCTCAGTTCCAATTCGTAATCGCGCCGGGTATAGCATTGCATAGGGAATCTTTTCGGCGAATAGGAGTTTCTTGGTTGCCTGGAATTCTTTCCGTGCAGCTTGTACTGTGGCTGTAAAGTCCGGATAGAATGATAGGGCATTCCCTTGATAAACTACATTCCCTTTTTGTCGTGACATGCGGAGTATAGTGTCTCTATCCCTGTAGTTAAGCAGGCAGGTGATAACCGGTCTCGGTGGTGCCCCCGGTGGCGGCCGCGCCGCTAATGAGCGATGGGCTCTCTCTACAGTGAACATATTGGAAAGCGTACCTTCGCCACAGAGCTCACGGAACAGAGTTTCAACATAGGTCTCCAGGCGTCCAACATTGGTCGATTCCGGCAGGCCCAAAATGCGTATGTTATTCCGCCTTGAGCGCGCTTCAAGATCTTCATTTTTCGCTTGGATGACCGCTAGTATTTGCTCCATGTCGGATGTCCTCTTGTCAACTTTCTGGAGATTGTCCTCTGTATTTGAAATGCGTTGTTCTGCTTCTCCGATTCGTAGGTTCTGTTTATCGAGTTTAGCAGAAATGCTGTCGATGCGACCGTTGAGCGCCTCCATATTGTCGTTGATGGACTGCAGGCTCATATGGATAGCTGCCAAGGATTTTTCTAATGTGGTCGGGGCTGATGTGGCCCCCTCCAGCTCCGAATCCGAAGCATGCTGGGGCTTGCTAGATTTGCGCAGCTCAAACGTAAGTCTCGGTTGATGTTTATCAGGTTTCCCCATTTCGTGGCGTCTATGTCGCACCTCAGATCTCACCACTCGCGATGCAGCCTGCGCTTCCAGTGTAGAGTGTGCTATGGAGTGATCAGCGTATCACATGAGGTGCCAGTCGTCGTCCGCAAATGCTGGTTCTGAAAGTCCCGCTGCCTTATCTGCTTGTTGCCGGCTGACACTCACTAGTAAGTGCTTAGGCCCGACAGTGTGTTCCCACGTGACTTCACCACCTTTTTTATGTTTGTTCGGCGCAGCTTTTTGGCTTATTTGCAATCACTCATGGACATCAAGGAGATAAGCAATGCGCCACATACCGCTCTCAGGAGTGCCAGTTATAGCCGATGTTAAGGATTCCATCTAGTGCATGCCAGCAGGCGCTGAGGAGCTGCAATGTGCACCACCGTGCTTTCAACGTTAATTGTCTCTGGGCGGCGTGACGCTTATGTGATGTACGACGCCAGAGGATTGTCAGCGATTTAGCTAGGTTATAGATCGTCACCACTTGCGAGCGAAGCCCGTAGCTCCCACCCGCTTCCTAGCGCAGCCCCTGCGATGCTCTCAGCATTAGCGGGTCATGCAGATGTGGGTTAGTGTCCTATATATATTCCGTCTGGTGTCACCACGCCGCGGCCTCCGCGCGGCGTCTGTGGCCCACCGTGTGTTTCCCTGCTGGATTGTTGTGCTGCCACAGTCTATGCGCTCGTGCGGGGATTGCAATGTCTTTGTACTGAGGGCCCGCTCTCCTCCCGTGCACAGCCGCTTGCACCGTTCGCCGATTTTTCCAGCGCGGCTTCCCCTCAATGTTCCGCGCGCTCTGACGCGCTCAGGTCGGAAGTCACCCACCTTCAGTGCCAGCCTCGGAGTCCCCCCGGCGCAGGATGGCAGTCCGTTGTCTCTCCAGCTATTGTTGTCCAGGCGCTTCACCGGGGGAGCGGTCGCTGTGTCAGCGCTAGGCAGCTGCTCATCCGCTTCGGCCGCCGCGCGATTCTCAGCAGCGTACTCACCAAGCTCCGGACATGGGGGTCGCCATCTTGTCTCGATTGCAGCGTCAGGTGCGGCCGCCACTTATCGCCGTCACACTGTCCGAACCAGCCGCAATTTCACCCCCCTGCACTTCCCCAGTTCCAGGGTGTTAGAGGCTGCCGCGTAGAGTCAGCGATGGCTACAGGAGCGCAGGATTAATGCAGGATTATGTCGGTGGTCGGCAGAGCCGCGGTATTAAGTGGCCATCTTGCCTTGCGTCAAGCCACGCCCTCGTCTTCGGGATTCTTTGTGAGTGAGAGGATGAGCTGGGTGTCGTTGGCGTAGGATACTATGCTGAGCCCCTGCTGTCTGACGATGGTGGCGAGGGGGGCCATGTAGATGTTGAAGAGCGTGGGGCTGAGCAGTGATCCTTGGGGTACTCCGCAGTTGATGTCGGTGGGTTTGGAGAGGAAGGGAGGGAGTCTGATCCTCTGGGTTCTGCCGGAGAGAGGAAGGATTGGATCCAGTCGAGGGCGGCTCCTTGAATCCCCACGTCGTGAAGTCTGGCTGCGAGCGTGCGATGAGAGCCGGTGTCGAAGGCTGCGGAGAGGTCTAGAAGAATGAGGGCCACAGTGTGTCCCTGGTCGAGTAGCATGCGGATATCGTCAGTGGCGGCGAGGAGGGCGGTCTCGGTGCTGTGGTTGCTGCGGAATCCAGATTGGGAGGCATCTACGATGGAGTTTTCTTCGATGAAGGCGGTTAACTGGGTGTTTACGAGTCTCTCGGTGACTTTGGCCGTGAAGGGGAGGAGAGAGATGGGCCGGTAGCTTTTCAGGTCCGTTGGGTCGGCCGTTGGTTTCTTGAGGAGGGGTTTGACCTCCGCCCGCTTCCAGTCGTCTGGGAAGATGCCTGATCTGAAGGAGGCGTTGATGGTCCGTCCTAGTTTGGGTGCGATGGCGGCGGCGGCCCTGTGGAATATGTGCGGTGGGCAGGGGTCCGTTGGGGCTCCTGAATGGGTTTTCTTTATGGTCGTGGTGATGTGCTCGACGGTGGCGGGATCCCAGGTCATGACGGTTGGCTTTCCTGTGGTGAAAGGGAGGGTGGTGGTGTCCGGCGTCTGTTCACTGAAGTTCTCGTAGAGGACCTTGATCTTCAGATGGAAGTAGGAGCTGAGCTTGTCGCAGAGTTCTTGGGAAGGTGTGACGTCAGTGGCTTCGCTGGGGGGTTTGGTGAGCTGCTGTATGACGTTGAACAGTTCCTTGGCGTTGGTCTTGTTTGTCTGGACTTTGTCTCTAATGAATGACAACAACCAATAGTCCAATCTGGACCATGAGCTGCAGAACCTCAACACACAATTGCCATCTCTTGCATGAGGGTTTCAAGCATGCCAAACATCGACTAGGCGATTATCAGTTATGGTGTCCTGTATTTGCTTTAATGCTTGCGGTTGTGGTCTCTTCCTGTCACTGGATCTGTCTGAGATTGGGTCTAATATCATTTTGAAGTCCCCATCCCAAATGATTGATCCTGTGCAAAGGCTCTGTATCTTGAACCACAATTCCCTAAAAAAAGATGGGCTGTCCGTGTTGGGCCTATACGTGCATGCAATTGTTGTGGGTAGTGTATGCATAAATGTGTTTAATATAATGTAATGCCCTTCAGGGTCCACTATTGTGTGAAGTGGGCGGATTGGGGTACTGCACCTTATCAAAACAGCTACACCAAAAGCATACTATGAGTAAAGTGTTCTGTATTTCTGAGTGATCCATTTAGCTTGGATCCTGGTGTCAGACAGTCAAGCCAGGTGTATCTCCTGTATAAGACCCATGGTAAGTAGTCTAAATATCGAGTTTTAAATATCGATATACAGAAATATCGAGTTTAATAAATCGATTGTATTAAATATCGATGTTTTGTATATCGATGCTAAAAATATTGTTTTTAAGTCTTGTCAAAAATATCGAAGTAAGTAATATCGAGTGTTAAAATATCGTTATGTAAAAATATCGTTAAAGTTTTATATTTGTGTTTGTTTTTAGAGTTTGTTTGTAGTAGTATATTATTTAAATATAGTAAAAAAAAAATTGTATCATATTTTTGAGGAGTGGGATGTGGGGTTTATAGGGGATAAGGGTGGGGAGTGTTTTAAAATAATGTTTAAAAATTATAAATAAAAATTTTAAATTATAAATTTAATTTACATTTTAAATTTCGAAATGTGAAATATATTTTTAGTAGCGGGATGTTGGGTTTATAGGGGATAAGGGTGGGGAGTGTTTTAAAAAATATGTATAAAAATGTAATAAAAATTGTTAAATTATAAATTAAAATTTCAAATTTAAATTTCGAAATTTGAAATATATTTTTAGGAGCAGGATGTTGGGTTTATAGGGGATAAGGGTGGGGAGTGTTTTAAAATTATGTTTAAAAATCTAATAAAAATTGTTACATTATAAAATTTAATTTCAAATGTAAATTTCGAATTTTGAAAAATACTTTTAGGAGCGGGATGTTGGGTTAATAGGGGATAAGGGTGGGTAGTGTTTTAAAAAAATCTTTTTGGTTTTTTTTGTAAAAAATTAAAATAGTTTTAAAATATAATTTTATACATTTAAATTTATTTTTGATTTTTAGATTATTTTTAATTTGAGAGTAGTTTTGTGTTTATAGGGGATAATGGCGGGGAGTGTTTAAAAATAATGAAAATTAAATTTTATAAAAATATAAATTGTGACAAAAATTTATGAAAATACAATAATTAATTTTTAAAAAATATTACTTAGTATTGGGATGTACATTTCCTAGTTGTTAAATAAGGTGAGTAGTTTTAAATTAAAAATTAAAATCTAACATATGTTTACTGTCCAGTATGTTTCCTAATTTAATAGTGTTTGGAGTGGGAATAGTAAATTAATTAACTTTAGTGTCCAGCACCTACCCCAATTTAATACCGACTGGAGTGGGAATAGTAAATTAATTAAGTTTAGAGTCCAGCACCTACCTCAATTTAATACTGACTGGAGTGGGAATAGTAAATTAATTAAGTTTAGTGTCTAGCACGTACTCTAATTTAATACTGACTGGAGTGGGAATAGTAAATTAATTTACGTTTACTGTCCAGCACCTACCCCAATTTAATACTGACTGGAGTGGGAATAGTAAATTAATTAAGTTTAGTGTCCAGCACATACCCCAATTTAATACTGACTTGAGTGGGAATAGTAAATTAATTAAGTTTAGTGTCCAGCAACTACCCCAATTTAATACTGACTGGAGTGGGAATAGTAAATTAATTAAGTTTAGTGTCCAGCTCCCACTCAAAGTTAATACTGACTGGATTGGGAATAGTAAATTAATTTACGTTTACTGTCCAGCACCTACCCCAATTTAATACTGACTGGAGTGGGAATAGTAAATTAATTAAGTTTAGTGTCCAGCACATACCCCAATTTAATACTGACTTGAGTGGGAATAGTAAATTAATTAAGTTTAGTGTCCAGCAACTACCCCAATTTAATACTGACTGGAGTGGGAATAGTAAATTAATTAAGTTTAGTGTCCAGCTCCCACTCAAAGTTAATACTGACTGGATTGGGAATAGTACATTAATTAAGTTTAGTGTCCAGCACCTACCCCAATTTAATATTGACTGGAGTGGGAATAGTAAATTAATTAAGTTTAGTGTGCAGCATCTAACCTAATTTAATACTGATTGGAATGCGAATAGTAACTTAATTAAGTTTAGTGTCCAGCACCTACCCCAATTTAATATTGACTGGAGTGGGAATAGTAAATTAATTAAGTTTAGTGTCCAGCACCTATCCCAATTTAATATTGACTGGAGTGGGAATAGTAAATTGAATAAGTTTAGTGTCCAGCACCTACTCTAATGTAATACTGACTGGAGTGGTAATAGTAAATTAATTAAGTTTAGTGTCCAGCACCTACCCCAATTTAATACTGACTGAAGTGGGAATTGTAAATTAATTAAGTTTAGTGTCCAGCACCTACCCTAATTTAATACTGACTGGAGTGGGCATAGTAAATTAATTAAGTTTACTGTCCAGCACTTACCCCAATTTAATACTGACTGGAGTGGGAATAGTAAATTAATTAAGTTTAGTGTCCAGCACCTACCCCAATTTAATACTGACTGGAGTGGGAATAGTAAATTAATTAAGTTTAGTGTCCAGCACCTACCCCAATTTAATACTGACTGGAGTGGGAATAGTTAATTAATTAAGTTTAGTGTCACCACCTACCCTAATTTAATACTGACTGGAGTGGGAATAGTAAATTAATTAAGTTTAGTGTCCAGCACCTACCCCAATTTAATACTGACTGGAGTGGGAATAGTAAATTAATTAAGTTTAGTGTCCAGCACCTACCTAAATGTAATACTGACTGGAGTGGAAATAGTAAATTAATTAAGTTTAGTGTCCAGCACCTACCCCAATTTAATACTGACTGCAGTTGGAATAGTAAATTAATTAAGTTTAGTGTCCAGCACCTACCTCAAATTAATACTGAGTGGAGTGGGAATAGTAAATTAATTAAGTTAAGTGTCCAGCACCTACCTCAAATTAATACTGAGTGGAGTGGGAATAATAAGTTAATTAAGTTTAGTGTTTAGCATGTATATTGTATTTATTTAAAGTGGAGTTGGAAAAGAAAATTAGCAAAAATTTAACTTAAGAAAATTTGTAATAATATTAAAGCAGTTTAAAGTAGAATAAATATATAAATAAAATATAGTTGTGTAGGAAGATAAATTTGGTATATATATTATATTATAACATATTATTTAATACAGTATAATTATGAATATATTTATTATGAAATATTGAATGTAATACACATGAGATGGTAGACAATAAATTAGACATTTTTATTTCTTTAACATTTATTTACAAAAAAATGTAGTATGTAAATGTAAAGCAATGTTGTATTACATATAAAAAAATATATAAATATAAGAAATAATATTTATTTGTGAAACAATAAAACAGTTTGTTTATTTGTAGATTTTGGTGCAGTAATGAAACAATTTTATTGTATTACATTAATAACTTTATTTACATATTTGTATATAATTTGGTAATATTAGATACTGTCTTGTTACAAATATTTGGATACATTTGGAATAATAATATACTTTTTAAACAATTGTAAATCATTGTTTGGTATTATTAACATTTTTAAGTTTCTTACATATATTGGTAATATTTCAATACAATGAAAGTTTAAACATTTTTTAATACAGTTGAGAAAAATAAACATAGTTTTATTCATATACAAAAATATTATACATTTTAATTATTAATATTATATATTAGATATTAATATTAATAATTATTACATAGTTTTCATATTGTACAGTTTTTAAAGAAAGTATACATTTTTTATTACATAACAAAATATATTGTTTATTGTGATTTGTGGTGTTATGGAATTATAATATTAAATATTATATGTGTTATAATATTTATTATTATAATTTTACAATGTTTATACATAATATAATGCATTTCAAAAAAACATTAGCAATTTGTTGTATTTAATTAAATACTATAAAAAAATTGTAAGTCATTATAACATTTAAAAAAATAAATTGGTTTTATTTAATATGTTTAAAGCTGCCATATTTGTTTGGGTCTTGTATTTTGTAACCGCTCGCTGTTGTTTTGGGTCATTTGGAAGGGAAGAAGCTCGCGGTTGGGAGCTGCTTCACGTCGAGCAAGGTAAGATTAATTTTCGCTATTTTAACTATGTTTTTAATGTATTTTGAAGGTAGTTGTAATGTATTTAGTGTGTTCTGAGTTAGGTTTGTGATGTTAGGACGTTTTTTATGCGTTAGTTAGGTATCGACTGTTTATCTAGTTTTACGTTATTGAGGCCTAGTTAGAAATGTTAATGTAGAGTGGTATATGTGTTTCTATTGTGTTTATAATGTTGGTAATAATGTTATTAGGTATATAATGTGTACTTTTGTGTGGGTGGGAATGTTTGTGTTTTTGTTTTGTAGGTTTTACTTGAAAAAAGTTGCCGGTGCCGGAAAATAGCGTTTTTTTTATTAAGGAAGTGTATATTAGTTTTAGTAACTAATAATTATTTACACTTTCTTAATTTTTCGGGTTTCATGGAGCGTTTCTTTTTTTAAACTAATTTTCGGGTTTTTTGATGGTTTCCGGATTATGGATTTATCTACGGAGGATTTATTTTTGGTACAGTTGTATTGTTTCATTTTTTTTGGGAAACTTTTTATGGATTTGGAATTATCAACTACATGGATTAATTTAGAAGATGTGGAATTTTGAGTCTACAACAACGGAAACGGTAAGTTTTAAAAATATTTTTAATTGTGGGAGGGAAATAATGTTATATTTTATTGTTGTTGTTTTTATTTACTCGCAGACTTAATTAATGTGTCTATATATTTTATTATTTATTAATAAAAATATATTAGACATAGTAATTATTTTTGTGAGGAAATAAAAATGTTTTGTTTATGTTGCTGTAAAATAAATGATAAGTATTATGCATTTTAGTTTGTTTGGAGATTTTACAGTAGGCTTTTTGCTATCATTCCTAAGTATTCTAGGCCTTTTGTAGTAGGGTATAGTTTAACTTGCTGTTGAAGGTATTGGTACATTTGCTTAGTTTGTTTAGATAGTTTAGGTTTTAGTTGTGTGACAGATTGCTCTATTCTGAGTTCCTGATAGCTCTGTTCTTTTTGTAAGGAGGTTATTAGTTTGTGTAGTGTAGGTGTGCTTCGTCCTGTTGTTGATTGGAAGGCATTATGCCATCCTTCAACAGCGTTATTGGTTTTGGCTTGTTGGTTAAGTGTAGAAAGATAGACATTCCACCAGGGAATTTGAAATTTGGGTTGGCTCCTATGGCCTGATCTATGAAGTCTTCCCACCCAGTTGTCTTCGAAGTAGTCTAGGAGGGGACTTAATTTTTGCTCATGTTGTTGGTTAGAAGGGCTTTCTAGCAAAAGGTTGTAATGTTCAGCAACATCAGTTACTGGCACGTAGGCTAATGCAATACGTTTTTTAATCTGGTATGCAAATTTAGTGTTTGTTGCATACTCTACACTTAGGGGCCGATTCCGATGTCGGACGGACTCAGGTCCGTCCGACATCGGTCAGGAGCCGTAACCGACCGACCTGCTGTCGTCGGTTACGACCCTGCAAGTACGATGCGACCGAACCCTGTTCGGTCGCACTCGTATACTTCACAATGGGAGCATGCATTCCGAGCGGAATGCATGCTTGCATTGTGAAAAGCAGAGTGCAGTTCATCCCTGCACCCTGTGGCCGGCACCCCAAGGTGCCTGCCACCGGGTGCAGGGATCAACAGAGGGCACCATAGGTGCCCCCAGGCCGCCATTCGGCGGCCTCGCACCCATGGGGGCCCTACTGGGGGCCCCCAAAGCAAGTTTCTGACTGCCTTTTCATGCCGGAAAGACCGGCACGAAAAGGCAGTGACAAACTGCCATCGTACTCCCTCGGTCGTGAAGAGGCGGCCGGGGGAGTACTAAAGGATTTCCGGATGGCGGACGGGCTCTCCGAGCCTGTCGGAAGCCATCCGGAAATCCGAGTCGGATTCCTTTCCGACAGAGCACATCGGAATGGCTCGGTCGGAAAGGAATCCGGCCGGCACGTTCCGATTCGGGCGGAAGGGCTCCGGCCATCGTTCGGTGCCCTTCCGGCCGAAATCGGCCCCTTAGTGTAGATTTTTGTAAGTGTCTCCATAGGCACTGATTGAAATGGTAGTAACATCCTTGGATTGATGGATGTGGGTATGTTTTGAGTATAGCGTTTATCATAGCTTGTTCAAAATCTATAATTATTTTCTCAGGAAAATAATTATTTGTCTCTTGTTTTATTTTATTTAGGATTTCTATATATGTTGAATTTTGCTTATGGGAAGCAAGGCGTAAATAAAGGGAATGTTAGTATTTTGATGTAGGCCATGGATAGTATATAGTTGGAAGAATGGTTTGGGACAGATTTTGAAGGTCCCATCCATCATCCATGTTTGAGCTTGTTGAAGTTTTATTAAATTGTCTGCAGTAGCAAACATAATTATTCTCTTTTCTTTGCTTTTATTATCATAGAGAATAAAGGGTTCCTCATTGTAAGTAATAGCTCATTCTGGGGGAATTATCACCTCTTCTAAGGTTTTAGGGGTAGGTGTGGTAGTGGTTGTAGCCTTTTTAGTGCGAGCTATTGTTCTTTTTAACGAAGCAATGGACGGCATTTGTCCAGTTGCTTCTTTGGGTACTGTAGGCAGCAGTTCTTTAAGAATTGTACTGGTAGGTAATTGTGAGCTTGTGCTTGCCTCTTTAATATTATCAAGTGCATTCCTAACTTCAATTTCTGTAATATTAGGAGGATGATTATGTTCCCTTGTGTACATTACAGTTGTTTCCCTGGTAGTTGCACGACCATAACATTTATTAGAGTAATATTTAGAACATTTCCAATTGACTTTTAGGCCAGTTTGTTTTTCCTGGGTGTAGACATACCCCATATAACATAATAACATTTTTCCTTTTTGAGATGTTATAAATTGTGCACCTTCTGTCATTTTGATGTGGTAAAATCTATAACAAATGCATATAAAAATTATTAAAAATAATATTATATTTGTTAATGATTATATAAATACATTTTTTCACAATATACTTACAAAGTTTGCTTTTTGATCTTTATAAATGGTGGCTTGAATTTTTTCTTGGTTGAAGCTTTTAAAGTGGTTGGTTTTCCTGTAAAAAATTGAAAACAGAGTTTAATATTTATTTGAAAATATTTTGTACATGGGGTGGGTTGGGTGTTTGGGATGGACTTTGGGTTTGGATGGATGTTTTACAGGTTTTTAAATGCGGTTTGAACAATACTTACTTTATTAGGTCGATGGTTTTAGAATGTTCTTTGTTATTTTACTGTTGTATTTGGATTTTTCTGTAGTGGAAATATAAATAGAAAAAATATATATATTAGTCATTTGAGTACGAAAGTGAATATTATTGCAATATTAGTTTAACTGTTATTTTATAAATGTTAATTTACTTACTTTTAGGAAATAGATACAGGTTTTGGTTTCGATGAAGTTCTTGCTTCTGGCAGCAATCCAGCAGAGTTTCGCCTTCTTTGTTCTTTTTGGTGTGATGTGTAAAATAAAAGTAAGATTTGTTGGTTTATATAGGGTTTATTTAATTGTTTGTTTAATTTTATTGGTTGGTTTTAATATTGTGTCTTTTTATTGGTTAATTTATTAATGTTTTAATTGTTTTGGAAGTTGGTTTCCTTATATGGAAAACGC
>CAWUFW010027869.1:0-24531 GCA_963921515.1 Calotriton arnoldi
GGAGGGTTGTCCAGCCCCTGAGCTTCTGTGCAGGCTGTTCCTCTTCACCCCTACCTTACGTCATCCGAATGTTATCCTACGGGAGAGGTAGACCTTGCAGTAGTGAAAAACGATTTTAAGAGTTTCTCACTACCAGGACACATAAAACTTAAAAGTACATCTACAACTTTTTAAATACACTGCACCCTGCCCTATGGGCTGTTTAGAGCCTACCCTAAGGGTAATTTATATGTATTAAAAACGACGTTTTAGGCCTGGTAAAAGGTTTAGCTTGACAGATCGAAATGGCAGTTAAAACTGAGCGTACAGGCTGCAATGGCAGGTCTGAGACATGTTAAAGTGGGTGGCACAATCGGTTGTGCAAGCACACTAATGGCATTTAATTTACGGGCCCTGGTTATATGCGGTATCACTTTACTAGGTACTTAAAGGAAAATTAAATGTGTCTATTGGGCGTAAACTAATTTCCCCATGTATAAAGGAAAGAGCACAAGCACTTTAGCACTGGTTAGCAGTGGTTAGGTGCACAGAGTCCTAAACGTCACCTAAAATGAGTTCAGAAAACAGTAGGGTGAAGGCAAAAAGTTTGAGGATGATCCTGCAGAAAGGGTGAAGTCCAAGCGTATCAAATTCTATTGCTCTGATGTCACAATAGTCAATTGCTGTGCATCTAAAAATTTATATTGGTCACAGCTACAACTACTTTCAAGTCTGTCTTTTCACAACGGAGTTTTGGCGGTAATTCATATAGTACTATTTTACTATTTGGTTAAAAGTGCTCATCACTTTTTCATTTTTTACTTGGGTTTAAATTGTCATGCCATTCAAATAAATCATATTTTAAATGATTTGCTCAAAGCAAGTATACTAAAGTTTAGCTCTGTATTTGTCTATGCCTGCCAGAGGAGCTTTGGCTTCCAGTTGCCTCATATATTCAAAATATTACATCTAGGAGAGTCACTCTGCCTTCAGGTTGCACTGAAAAAGTCCCTACTCCATATGTTAGCAGAAAGAGCTATTTCCTTAAAATACATCAGGAAACTAAGTATATTATACCAATAATTAATATTGTTAAGAGGGAAATGGTTACATTTCTATAGTTCTATACTTGATATTCTCTTTACATGCACATTCTGGTGTCAGAATGTACCTGTAGGTAGAAATTTGGGGGGACAGGTTGTCTCAACAAGCTAACGATTGCCTCAGAATCCTGCAACAATAATAAGGTCACAAATCTGGATCCCAACAAGACACACTCAGGATTCTAAAACATCCAAGATCATTGGAATGATTGACGGAAAAATCAGCTATCATGATGCATGCTGTTTTCAGTGTATGGAAGTTATTTAATTGACATATAAAAGCAATTTATGATTAATAAAGGTCCACACAAAATATGGTGATAAATTTGGCTTTTGCTTCTGTAAAGTGTATCAGTGTCTGAAATATTGTAAAATTTGACTACTTCCATTTTAGAACTTTGTTTAATACCTGTGCAATTTTGTGCAGATATTTTACTGCAAAATGTACCATTTTGAGCCATACCTGCACCTGAAGAAGGATGAGCCTGTTTCCTTTGCTTGATGGATGCAGTATGTCAGTTTTCAAATACTCAATGCAGACTGATTTTTCTTTCCTCCTCTGATTGTCATCCACACGAACTGCCACCCATAGAAGCTTTACCACTGACGACCACCATCTGCAAGGGATTAGCTGACATTGCCAGAGTCAGAAGTGGGCAAATTAATTAAAATGTTCTGCTGCCATTTGCCATGAGGTTGGTGCATGTGCCTAAGGGACATTGTTAGAAATTGTGGTCTCTGGTTGGCAGTGGCTTGCACCCTGTCCAAGTAAGGACCCTTATTCTAATCAGGGTAAGGAGATTACACAGCTAAAATAACTCCTGCTCGCCCCCTTGGTAGCGTTGCATGAACAATCAGGCTTATTTCAGAGGCAATGTGTAAAGCATTTGTAACAACACACACAGTAACACAGTGACAACACTACAAATGAACGCAACAGTTAAAAAAATAGCCAATCTTTATCTAAGTAAAACAAGACCAAAATGACAAAAATCCAGCATACACATGTAAAGATATTACTTTTTCAAGAATAACCTTAAAAATGCAGTTCCTTGGAGTCAATATCGTTGACAGGGGCTATTGCGGTGTCATGAACAAAAATCCAACAGTTCAGTGATATGGCGTCATACGGATCCGCAAAACGGTACCTTTGGAAATGATGAGGCCTCTGGAACCTTGCGATGAAGTCCAAAGATGAGGTGTCACTGGCATCGGCAAGCATCGGGTCCAGAAGGTGATGCAGAAGTCGGTGAGTCCTTGAAGTCACATGCATTGCAGATCAATCTCCGTGATGTTGAAGTCAGGAGCGCCGGCAGGCGTCTAGGCTGTGATGTCATCACAGTCGATGCGTCATGCTCCTCATGAGCAGTGACCATGTGATTGGTGCAGGCAGTGGCACAGCATCGATACAAAAGCCCAGTGCAGCAATGTGAGGCGGGTGATGCTGTGTGCTCTTCACGAGCAATGCCCTCAACCCCAGTGCAGACAATGGCGTCAATGGACAAGTTGGAGTCAATGGTGCTGTCATCCACAAACCAGGGGCTGCAATGTTAGATGTGGCAATGCAAAGTGCTATTTACGAGCGGTGCCCTTATCTACTGTGCAGGCAGCGGCATTGATGACGGTGTGAAGTGGCGGAGTCGGTTAGGTCGGGGCTGCGATGTCGTCGTGGTCAATGCATCTCACTTCTTATGAGCGGTGACCACGGCTTTAGTGCAGGTATCAGCATCGATGGTGGTGTTGGGGATGCTTTTATTGGAGGTACAGCACAATCACTCAGTCTCAAGGGCCCAGGACTAGTTTTGGCAACACCTGGCAACACAGGACTCCCCGCAGACTAATCCCACTGCTGGCAACAAGATGTGGATGAAGTCTTTGATCTCTCTGAGACTTCCAAAAGGAGTCAAGCACACACAAGCTCTTGAGAACGTTGGCAAGCAGGATGTAGAAAGCAAAGTCTAGTCCTTTCGCTGCCTGAGACAGAAGCAGCAAGCAGCAGGCCAACACAGCAAAGCACAAAGCAGAGTGTTTGTCCCTCCTGACAGCTTCTCCAGCTCTTCTTTTTGACAGAATGTCCTCTTATTCCAGAAGTGTTCTGAAGTTGGGGTGTCACAACTCCAGTACTTACACCAGTCTCTGCCTTTGAAGTAGGCAAACTTCAAAGGAAAGTCTTTGTAGTACACAAGACCCTGCCATTCCCTGACCTGGCTTCAGACACACTACAGGGGAGTGAAGACAGCTTTGTGTTAGGAAAGGCACAGCCCTATTCAGGTGTAAGTGACAACTCCTCCCACCACTCTAGCTCAGGAAGACTCATCAGCCTGGTGATGGGCCATCAGGATGTGCAGGGCACTCCTCAACTCCCTTTGTGTGACTACCTAGAGTGAATGTACAAGAAGCCCAACTGCCACCTTCCCTCAGATGTAGATTCCACAGACAGGCAGGGGCGCAGAATGGTAAAGGAAGAAAATGCCCACTTTCTAAAAGTGTCATTTTCAAACATGCAATTTAAAAACCAACTTCACTAAAAGATGTATTTTTAAATTGTGAGTTCATGGACCCCTAACTCCAAATCTCAATCTCTTCCCAATTGGAAGTTACACTTGTAAGAGGTTACAAGGCAGCTCCAATGATAACCTATGGGAGATATAGTCCTTGCAATAGTGAAAAACGAAATTAACAGTATTTCATTATCAGGACATGTAAAACTCACCAGTACATGTCCTACCTTTCACATACACTGCACCCTGCCCCTGGGGCTACATTGGGCCTACCTTAGGGATACCTTACATGTAGTAAGAGGGAAGGTTAGGTCCTGGCAAGTGGTTGAACTTGGCAGGTCGACATGGCAGTTTAAAACTTCACTCACAGATCTTGCATCAGCAGGGCTGAGACATGTTTGCAGGGCTAATTATGTGGGTGGCACAATCAGTGCTGCAGGCACACTAGTAGCATTTGAGTTACAGGCCCTGGGCACACTTGGTGCACTTTACTAGGGACTTAATAGTAAACCAAATATGCCAATCATGGATAAACCAATCACCAATACAATTTGCACAGAGAGCATATGCACTTTAGCACTGGTTAGCAGTGATAAAGTGCCCAGAGTCCTAAAGCCAACAAAAACAGGTCACAAAAAATAGAAGGAAGAAGGCAAAATGTTTGGGGATAACCCTGCAAAAAGGGCCAGGTCCAACAGACATGATCTGGAGGAAATCGAGCTAATGCTGTGACAAACAGTTTAGTCAATCACAATAAATTGGGTTGTGCCTCACCTTGACTCAAAACCAGCTGGCCCTCAGAGTCTTCAGACACCCTAGCTGATCCTTGTTCAGAGATTCCTCATTAGTCCCCAGTCTCAAGATATTCTTCATAAACTGTTGTCTCTTCCTCGGACGGCCAAAGCTGTTGATCAGACACTCTCATGTGGTCCTGTAAGCCGTTCACTATTATGATGTTTGCGCACCTCTGTGCTTACGCTTGCCCTAAAAATCAGTGTTAGATTGTTTAAACATATGAAGCTCCTTGTTCTCCTTGTGCATTAATATGTACGATATGTTTTGTTTGGCACGATCTGGGGCTATCAATTGGTTGAATAAACATATATGTTGGAACACTAATGAAGGAAATGTTGCCGTGAATGTCTGGAGCTGGACAGTACCAATTATGTGTGAGTTTTCCTAGGGGATTTAGTCTGCCTAATCAATTATGTAATGTTTGAAGAGATTTCTAAATTTGGGCATAATCAATGTTTATGAAGAATGCTTCATTTGATGACAGCTATCAAACTGATGAGTATATGGATAGCATTCAAAACATTTCCTTATTCTATTCGATCTAAAGAATCTATTAGTGCAAGACAGACCTTCCTTCTCCTAACTGGCTAGCTAGGTAGCGCCCACTAGACATGAAGTTTTTTTAATTTTGTAGGTCTTAAAAAAAAAGGTTATTCTCTTAACTATAGGGAGACATAGCTCACGTTTTTGCGTTAATCCGTATACCTCTCCATCTCCTGAGCGTGGAGATAGCAAAGTTAAATTGTTTTCCTATGGGTTCATGGTGCCCAAAGGCGATGAACTGGATGTAGTGTATTATAAAAAATTGGAAAGTTACTTCATGAGAAGATCTACTTCTAGTCCTTTGCCTCCGGTCTTACCTCAATTTAGGCACTATCTACGCTTTCAATGTGCCAGTGCTTATCAGCTAGCAGAGCAGCTACTCAGAAAGGTGGCCTACATGTAGCAAAGCAGAAGTCGGAGCAGATCTTATAAGACGGTTAAGCAGAAGGACATTGCCTGGTTGGCTCCTGCCCACCATATTGCCCAGTGCTAGTCCATTTGTCAAAATGCAAAATGATGCTAATGAAGAGCATTTCACATTCAGTAGCCCGTCTAAGCAAATATTTTCACAAATATGACCAAATCACTTTAACACCCACAGAATTGCACTGCCTTGCTCTGTATTCATGCATGACATTCAAAACATTATGCATCATCCCCAATACCATCAACGCTAATTCCCTGATAAGCTCAGAGGTAACATCAAGACTTCTGGGGAAAAACAGACAGGATTTGCATCTTCAAACTGAAAAATAGGAACTGAAAAAACAACACTTTAAGCCTTCGATTCCTACCTGCTTAAAATATGGCATACATACCTAGTTCTCATTTGGGGGCCACATATCCTGCAGTATCAGAAAGAGCTGTAGAATGATCTCTTCAGACACACATAGTTGCTTTATAATCCCCTTTGCCATTGTGTTTGAAGTGCATACCTTCCAGAGAGCCCCCTCTGTTATGCAAAAGTTCAAGCCCTCTTCATACAGCGAGTACCTCCTCTGCTCCCTCTCCTGGCCCTCTTCGCCCCTCCCAGCTCCAAGGTGTATTATAGAATCTGTCGTCCATGCAGCAATCCATTTTTGTAGCTAGTTTTTGATGGTTTATAAATCCAATAAATACATGCGTATATACAATGGCCATCACATTGAGCGTCATTCAGTTATAGCTCCCTGGATTTCTTGTGAAAATCTTTCATAAGTGGCAAAACTATGGAATATTTTAGCAAAACCAATACAAACATTGAACATATCCTACCTGCATGTTCAAACCCTCTTATAAGTGTCATGAATTTACAAGACTATTAATTATTTGACTCAGAAAGGCTATTTGGTAGTTATATTCATTTGCATCAGTACAGGGGGGGATATTACGTCCAGGCTCAGAATTCAAACCTGGTGCCATCCCTCTAGACATGAAACTTCAAGTGTGCATATTTACTGGTGGGGGAGGTGGTATCAAGCTACTCTTTTATGTACAATATTTGCCTGCTGAGAAATTAAAGTTTTTTTTACCAGGCATATATTTCCTGCATCAAGTTTCGGGTCTGTGTTTCCATGATGCAGCTTTGAACCTAATTTACTAATTATTTTGAAATATTTACTTTTGTAATGTTAACGTGTGTTGAACTTGTCATATCAATGATATTGTTCACATTTGGAAAGATTTACTCAAAGGAAGGGGACTAGGATTTAGCTCCATATTTGCATATGCCTACCAGCGGAGCATTGACTTCCTGTTGTCCAAAATGCTCAACATATTTCATCTAGGAGAGTCACTCTGCCTTAGGGTTTACTGAAAAAGTCTCTACTCCATATGTTTGAAGAAAGAGCTATTTACTTAAAACAAATTAACACTTAAGTATGATATGCGAAAAATTATTATTCTTAAGAGGCAAATGCTTACATTTCTATAGTTCTATACTCTAGGTTCTATTTAATTGTACATTCTGAAGTCAGAACGTGCCAATAGCTAGAAATATGGGTAGCAAGTTGTCTCATTTAGCTAATGCTTGCCACAATATGTATTCTGATTAGTATAGGTCCGCATAAAATATAGCTTTAAAGTTGGGCCTTGCTTCTGTAAAGAATGTCAGAACCTGATATAATATGCCACTACTTCCTTTTTAAAACTGCCTTTAAATACGATGTGATTTTGCTTAGTTATTTTAGTGCAAAATGTACCATTTGGTGCCGTGTCACTCTCGAAAAAGGTGAGGCCTCTATGCTTTGCTTGACTGATGAAGCATGTTAATGTTTTCTAAAGCATAACAAGACTGGTAGGCGCCACCCGCACCTAGGGGCGTGGTGCCATTAGTGGCATCTCGTTCGGGAGCCGGTCATGCCCTTCCGGTCAGGGAAGAGGGAGGGGGCGCCGCCAGAAACAAAAAAGGGTCATCTAGGCGCGTCATCAAGGTGTGCAGGCGACCCCTCCCCAAAAAGTAATAAAAGCGGAGGATGAGAGGGGGAAGCCCTCTTTGTCCTCTCCAGGGGATGCCAGCACTTTGGACCAGCAACGAGTTACGAGGGCGGCCACGCGGTACGAGAGGTACTGGCCGAGGAGTTACCAAGTTGGCGCGCGGCATCATCCAGGTGAGAGGGCCTCACAGCGTAGTTAGATAGGGTTTAAAAACTGAAATGTTTAAAGTGGTTTTACCGTGGCTGTGTGCGGTCAACGGAGATTCAGGTGGATCGGGGGATTGGGCTATGGGACAAAGTGTGTGTCACTAGTCTGGTCATGAGTTCGATTCTGATATCCTCTGTGATTTACAGATGCACTTCTCCCTTAGCGTGCAGGGTGCTGGGGGCTCCTGTTTGGGGTAGTGATTATGCCGGAGGCCCGGGGGATCGGCAGCGGCACGAGCGGCGCAATGCGTTCGCTTAAAGGGACCGGCAGCATCGGGCGCGAGGGGTCGGGGGGAACCCCCCGGCGGAGCATGGCCCAAGGCCGTCATGGATAGCACTGGGATTAGTTTAAATTACCATATGCATCAGGTCAGCAGCGGGTAACAGGCGACCCCGGGGCAGGAAGGTGGTGAGTATTCCTGATGCCCCAGGGGAGCGGCGGCGCGCCGCGTGGGATAAAAAGGGGTTCCGCAGCATCAGGCGCATGGGGGAGGTGAATTACCGAGCATGGCGCATGAGGCAATAAATAGCGCATGAGTTTGTTGTGGGCATAAACAACCGGCAGAGCATGGTGCACGATATAATGAGTAGCGCATGATTGTTTGGTGGGCTTAAACAGTAGTGCATGGACCGGTGAAAGCGGTACAGTTACAAAGGCATGGTAACCCGGGGCGCTCGACTAGTGAGTAGGCTGAGCGTCCCTGGGGGGGGGGGTAATGCATGGTTTGGCGGGTCGCCAGGGGATAACAAGCTAGGTGATGCACGGGGCACTGGGATAGTGAGTATTTCCAGTGCCCCGGGTAATTTGCTTGAAAGGTGGACAATAGGTGGCGAAAGTATGAAGAGCGCAAAGGCGCAAGGCCCCACGAGAATGTGAGGGGAATGAGGCATTAGCAAGCATTTAATTCTCTTTTGCTTTCTTTAGTGAATTGGTGCAGAGGTGGGCTTTTCGTGCGTTAGTAATCAGGATGCCACCAAAACATGCACGAGGCAGCAAGGATGCCCCAGCTACCCTGGAGGAATTTCGATCGCTGTCGGCACTGTGGGAGGTCACAAAGAAAGGCGGCATTGAGTGGGCTCCACAGACATTAGCTCAAGGGGCTCAAGGGGCAGGAGGCCCCATTACCCAAACGCATGAGACGAACTCCGGAACTTTACAAGGGAGCGCAGCAGGAAATGCTCAAGCGGGTCGCGGAAGCGCAGGCAAGCAACACAGGTGAGGCAGTGGCGGCGGGCCAGCCCCTGTTGAACATAGGCAATAATCAGGCTGCTGGCTCAGCAGCGCAGAAGGGTCAGACGAACGTAGAGCCGCTCCCAATAGGGGGGCACTCACAGGGTAATACACACAATACAGCGAGTGTGGCCACGCAGAACACTGCACTTCAAGCCCCGGCAGCGCAGGGGGGGTAGCTGCGGCAACTCCATCCATCGAGCAATCTCCCGCACCATTAGTAGCGCATCAAGGCAGTGGGGTAGCACAAGTATGGGTGCAATCGGATGGGGTGGCACAATCTCCCATGGTGGTCGCCGCTACTTCGTAACCAATAATCCGGGTGTTGCAGGGCCGGGGATACTCCCAACAGCACCCCCAGTGCCCCCAGTGGCGGTGGTATCGGAACAGACCCCTCTGTCGCAGAGCCCGGTGCTCTATGGTTCCGCTTCGCCTGCATTAGCCCCATCGGCATGTATTACATGGCACGTACCGGCAGAAACCAGAGAGAAGATTTTCAGGGGGGATTTTATTGATGTTTTCGACCTTATTAATGCGGGAGTGGTCCCAGGGAAGAGCAGGGCAGGCAAGGAGGGTGAATTCAAACAGAAGAAAGTTTGGGTGGAATGGTCTATCAAGAATTGGGTTACTGGGTTTGCTATTTATGCAGCAATCATGGTAGAGAAGTTCCCAGCAGTGGCGGCCCAGATGATTAGCTACATGTCAATGATTCACGGGGCAGCGTCAGAATTCCAGGGCATGGCCTGGCTGCAGTACAACAACAAATTTAGGCAAATGAAGGCAGTAAGGCCAGAGGTGGCATGGGATCAGCGAGAAATCAACATATGGCATGCTGAATTCTACTCGGCTCCGCCAGTCAACAAGACCGTTCACTCCTTTCGTGGGGACAAAGGGGCAGGGGACAAGAAGCAAGCTTGCTGGCAGTTTAATAAAAACGAATGCAGTAGGGGACCTACGTGCAAATTCAAGCATATATGTTCCTTCTGTGGAGCCCAAGGTCACCCAGAGAGCAAGTGCTTCAAGAAATTGGGAAAACATAAAGAACAGCATACCCCTTCCCATGCACAGAACAGGGGCCGCAATGCCCAGTCATCATAAGAAACTACCTACTCCCATACGCATGCATGTCTTGGCCCACCTCCTCAATAGATACGAGCGGATGCAAGAGGCTCATCTGTTATATCAGGGTTTCAAATTTGGCTTTCATATTCCATCTAACGCTCAGCCTTCCACAGTTCCCCCACGCAATCAGCTCTCAGTCTTGCGCAACCCGGAGGTTACTAGGGAAAAAATCATGAGGGAGGTAGCACTGGGGAGGGTGGCTGGCCCTTTTCAGCAAACGCCAAGTCAAGACTTGGTGTGTTCACCACTGGGTTTGGTACCTAAAAAGGAGGCTGGGAAATACCGCCTGATTCATAACCTATCATGTCCGCCGGGGTCTTCAGTCAACGACAGGTTGGATCCAGAGCTGTGTACGGTGCGTTACACCACATTCGATACGGCAATTCATAAACTACAGAGACTAGGCAAGGGCGCTCTGATGGCCAAATCCAACATAGAAGCTGCCTTTCGCCTCTTGCCGGTGCACCCGGAGGACACTAGGTTGCTAGGTTTTACGTTTGAGGGGAGTTTCTTTATGGACCTGTGTATGCCAATGGGGTGTTCCATCGCGTGCGCTGTGTTTGAAACATTCAGCCATTTTTTGGATTGGGTGGTACAAGATCTGTTGTCATCACGAGACGTGGTGCACTATTTAGATGACTTACTATTTTTAGGCCCTCCTGGCTCGCCGGCTTGTGGGAAGGCCCTGCTGGGCTTCCAACGGTTAGCGGAAGCATTGGGGTACCCCTGGCGGAAGAAAAAACTGAGGGTCCAGCGACTTGCATAACCTTCTTAGGCATCGAAATAGACACCATAGCGGGGGAATGCAGGCTCCCACAGGAGAAAGTAAGAACATTCAAAGCCTCCATAGACGAATGTTTAGCGGCACGCAAGGTTACCTTGCACCAGTTGCAGGTCCTGGTGGGGCAATTGAATTTTGCCCTCCGGGTACCCATGGACAGGGCATTTTCAAGGAGCATTGCCAGGGCAATGTTCGGCTTACGGGCAAAACATCACCACACCAGCCTTTCCGCAGAGGTGAAAGACGACTTGGGTACGTGGAAGGAGTTTTTGGTGGGGTTCAATGGCTCTGTGCTATGGCAGCAACCAGCACAATCGAACGCAGAGTTAGAGCTTTACACGGATGCAGCAGGCAGCGTAGGGTTCGGGGCGGTGCTAGGCTCAAGGTGGTGCATGAAGCACTGGCCGACGGAGTGGGTCAAGACGGGGCTGACCCGCAACGTAACATTCTTAGAGCTGTTTCCTATCATTGTAGCAATGCATATCTGGGGCACCTTCCTGGAAAATAAGTGCATCGTGTTCTGGTCTGACAGTATGTCCGCAGTGATGGCAGTGAACAATCAGAGGGCAAAATGCCCATGGGTACTTCGCTTACTTAAGGAACTTATTCGGGGGTGCCTCAAACGCGATGTGTATTTTATCGCCAAACATGTGCCAGGGGTGGACAACGCAGTAGCTGATGCCCTGTCTCGTTCTAAGTTAACAGAATTCAGAGCTCGATGGCCGCAAGCGGACAACCAGATGGCGAACTTCCTGGAGGAACTATGGAAGCTTTGTGCCCCATTGCCCCCGATCTGATAGCGGCCTCCCTTGCTCCCAAGACCAAGAGTATGTATGACAATGCATGGCGGTTATACTTGGCGGTCATGAATTGAACAGGGAAGACAGAGCCATTTACACCACAGGGGGTGCTGTTATTCATAGTAAGACCTCCAACCTCCGACCCTCGGTCTAGGTCCACTCTCTCCCCACTGCTCCGCTGTGCCGTCTCTTGCCTCCAGACCCCGACCTCCTCCTTGGGAGGTTCGAGGCTGCTGCCCGCTCCAACTGGGACCAGACTGTCTCCAACCACCGTAACCTTCTCAGCCGCTTTTTTTTTTTCTTTCTTTTTTTCCCTGTTGTGCCACTGTTATTGTGCCCATCTGTGTCTTGCTCTAATTCCACCACTGTTTTTATTTTCTCGTGCCTGCCTGTTCCTTTTGCCTTTCGCCGCTGCTGCCCCTGCGGCCCCTCCCCCTCCGGAATTCCCCCCCGGAATTTCCCCTCCGGAATTTCCCCCCGGAATTCACCCCCGGAATTCCCCTGCTCCCGCCTCCCAGCCTCTCCTCCCTCCCACCTCCCCTACTTAATGGCAGCCGCTGCGCGGTCACGCAGCAGACACGCGCAGTGGGCGCGCCGCTGGCGCACCGAAGGCGCACCAAAGGCAAGCTTGTCTGCGCTCGTCCGCGACCCGACCGCGGCCAGCAACAGGAACCCTGGACCTCCCACTACCCATCGCTACGACACCACCACCCTCCTCGCACTTAACCCTGGAAGACTTAGAGAATGCCAACAGGCCTCGCCGAGCACGACCCACGGCCAGTTCTCCTGCCTCCACTGCCGCCAGACCCTCACCGCCACCCTGGCCTCCAACACCGCCGACGCCAGCACCGGCGACACCCTAAAATGCATCCTCCTCAACATACGCTCCGTACACAAACACGGCATGGAAATCTGGAACCTACTCGACTCTCTTTCGCCCGACATCGCCTTCTTCACAGAGACCTGGACCAACGCATCCTCCGCCCCCGACATCAGCACCGCAATCCCAGACGGATACAAGATCCAGAGGAAAGACCGCCCCAACCACCCAGGAGGGGGCCTCGCCATCGCCCACAAGAGCACCCTCCGCCTCACCACCTCCAGCGAAACCTTCCCCTCCGCCGAACACCTGCACTTCAAGATCCAGACCACCCCCAAAGCCACACTCCGAAGAACCCTCATCTACAGACCCCCCGGCCCCCGAACACCCTTTGCCACCACCATCACCGACTTCATCGCACCCCACGCGATCACCTCAACAAACTACATACTCATTGGAGACCTGAACTTCCACCTCGACAACCCCAGTGACCCCAACTCCACTATCCTTCGTGACAACCTCGCCAGCATCGGACTTAAACAACTCGTCAACACACCGACCCACAGAGCAGAACACACCCTCGACCCCATCTTCGCGGCAGGAAACAGCGTCCATTTCAGCCACACAACGCAGCCGCCATGGACCGACCACCACTGCGTACACTTTGCCATCAACAAACCCAAGGCACCCAAACCAGCCCCACGCCCACCACGAAGGAACTGGAGCAAGGTTACCGACGAGCAACTTAACTCCACCCTCAGCCGAGACAACCACACCTGGTTACCCGATGCAAACAGCGCAAACGACGCAGCCAGAGAACTCCACACCTGGATCTCCAACTGCGCAGATGAGCTCGCCCCTCTACACAACCCCGACAGACAACGCTCCAGGAAAGCCGTCTGGGTCACAACCGCTCTCCAAGAAGCCAGACGCACCTGCAGACGCCTGGAGAAGAACTGGAGAAACACCAAGACAACCGAAAACCACACCACCTACAAGGATGCCATGACGGACTACCACAACCAGATCAGAGCCACCAAAAGGAACTTCATCCACAACAAAATCCTGGCCAACTCCACCAACTCCAAGGAACTTTTCAGTGTCATTCAAGAATTCCCCAACCCACGCAGCGAAGCCACAGACATCACCCCATCCCAAGACCTCTGCGACAAGCTTGGAACCTATTTCCACCTCAAGATCAAAAACCTCTATGACAACTTCATCGACCATCCACCAGGCGCCACAGACGGCCCCCCGCCCCCCAGAAACACCAGCCAGCCCACCATGTCCAACTGGACACCGATCACGGCCGAAGACACCGCCTAGACCATGAAAAGCATCCACTCGGGGGCCCCCACCGACCCCTGCCCCCCTCACATCTACCACAGAGCCGTGGCCGTCATCGCACCCAAACTACAACGCACCATCAACACCACCTTCAAAACAGGCACCTTCCCAGACGACTGGAAGCGCGCAGAAGTCAGACCCCTGCTCAAGAAGCCCACAGCTGACCCCACCGACCTCAAGAACTATCGGCCCATCTCGCTCCTCCCCTTCGCAGCCAAAGTTGCAGAGAAAACAGTCAACAGGAAACTGACACGATTCATTGAAGAGAACGCCATCCTTGACCCGTCCCAATCCAGATTCCGAAGCAACCACAGCACAGAGACCGCCCTACTCGCTGCCACAGACGACATCCGCACCCTCCTAGACCAACGCCACTCCGCAGCCCTCATCCTACTCGACCTATCAGCGGCCTTCGACACCGTCTCCCATCGCACACTAGTTGTCAGACTACACGACGCAGGCATACAAGGAACAGCCCTGGACTGGATCCGATCATTCCTCACCGGAAGAAGCCAAAGGATCAGACTCCCACCCTTCCTCTCCGACCCCACGAAAATCACCTGTGGAGTCCCACAGGGTTCATCACTGAGCCCCACCCTCTTCAACATTTACATGGCCCCCTCGCAGCCATCGTCCGACAACACGGCCTCAACATCGTATCCTACGCCGACGACACCCAGCTCATCCTCTCCCTCACCAAAGACCCCACCACTGCCAAACTCAACTTCCAGAAAGGAATGCAAGACGTCGCAGTCTGGATGACCAACAGCTGCCTGAAGCTCAATGCCGAGAAGACAGAAGTCCTCGTCCTCGGTACCACCCCTTCTGCATGGGACAGCACCTGGTGGCCGACCGCCCTTGGAAGCCCACCTACCCCCTCAGACCACGCCAAGAACCTCAGAATTGTACTCGACTCATCACTCTCCATGAACCGACAGGTCAACGCCGTCACCTCCAGCTGCTTCAACACCCTCCGCATCCTCCGCAAGACCTTCAAGTGGATCCCCCTGAGTCAAGGAAGACAGTCACCCAAGCACTCATCACCAGCAGACTGGACTATGGAAACGCATTCTACGCCGGCATCAACAAGTCCCTACTCCGCAAACTCCAGACAGTACAGAACACTGCCGCCAGACTCGTCCTCGGCATCCCCCGACACGAACACATCAGCCAACACCTACGAAGTCTCCACTGGCTCCCTGTGGAGAAAAGAGTAACTTTCAAAATCCTCACTCACGCCTACAAATGCCTACACAACAACGGACCCAAATACCTCAACGACAGAATCAACTTCCACGTACCCAAAAGAAACCTCCGATCTTCCAACCTCGCACTGGCCGAAACCCCGTGCATCCACAGAGCCAGAGCAGGCGGAAGATCCTTCTCTCACATTGCAGCCAAGACCTGGAACGAGCTACCGGCAGACATCAGACGCGCCCCTTCCCTGAACACCTTCAGGAAGACCCTGAAGACCTGGCTCTTCGGCTAAACAGATCTGCGGACCCCCCCCCCTCAGCGCCTTGAGACCCTCACGGGTGAGTAGCGCGCTTACAATTCCCTGATTGATTGATAGTCCAACAGAAAGAGAATGGGAAATCACTATCCCTTGTTAGGAGACAGCTGTCACCGATTGCCTTCTTTGCAGGGTTGGAAGGGGTGGCAGACCCTACCAAGGATCCTAGGGTCCGACGGGCTTTGAAGGGCTGGGAACACTTGGCCCCGGGGGTGAAAGATGGTCGGAGACCTATAGACGCCAGTAGGCTATCAAGTATTTTGGAGATATTACCTCAAGTCTGCATATCCCCTTATGAGATGCAGCTGTTGAGGTTAGCGTATTCCCTGGCATTCTTCAGGGCGTTCCGAATTTCTGAACTCATACCAGCCTCAAAGGCGGGTAGAGAGGGGGGAATTAGCCTAGCAGATGCGATAATATCAGAAGACATGTTGCAAGTTAGAGTGAGGAGGTCAAAGACAGACCCGTTAGGGAAAGGCGCATGGGTGCAGCTAAGGGCAGTTCATGGGGCCGCTTACTGTCCCGTGACTTTGATGCAGACCTTCATTCAAATGCGTCCTGGGGGGGAGACGCTAGGCTTTTAATACATTCAGATGGAACTCCCCTGACAAGATTCCAGTTCACGACTGTATGCAAGCGCTCCCTGACTTTGCTGGGGGAAGAGACAGGCTATTTCACATCTCATTCGTTTCGCATTGGGGCAACCACAACAGCAGCCTCTTTATGCCTCCCATTTGAGACCATCAAAAGAGTAGGCAGATGGAAGTCATCCTGTTTTGAGCGGTATGTTAGACCACAGTTAGCTTAGACAGCTTCTGGGTCACAGTGGCACGAGGAGTCTCTTGCCTAATGAAGTTTTTTCTCTCTCTATTCTTTAACTTCCATACAGTGGTCAAGAGGCAACGGACGCTGGTGTGGCCATTCTTTTATACGCAGAGCAGGGCAGTTTTTTGGCAATTCCAGGGTGGAGAGAACGCAGAGGGCAAGGGGAATCGATCACCACTGGATAGGGATTGGAGGGCAGCGGTTGAAGGATCTCACTTACCATTTACAGAGTGAATTTCACAGGGGTATGCCCATTCAGGACGTGCTGGTGATTCATTCAGGGGTCAATGACATGATCCCTGCGGGCCGGAGGGGGGTTAAGGAAGCACTCTTCTCTATGCTCTCATGGATGAGGAGAGCCCTGCCGGACACAACTATATTCTGGTCGGAAGTGATTCCACGCCAGGTTTGGGCTAATACTGCTCCATCAATAGCGGTAAACAGGTCGGTGAGGAAATTAAATCAGGCAGTGGCAAAATTATTGGCGGGCTCACCCATACGTCCCATCAGGCATAACCTGATACAGGTCTCGAAGACAGAGTTGTACATGGCGGATGGAGTACATCTGTCCAACACAGGGCTGGAATTGTTCATTGAGAACATCTTAGGGGCTATTGTATTAGAACTGAATGGTCAAGCGTTGGTTGGGGGAGGGCGAGAGCACCAGTAAGCTCCTCGTCCTGTGGCGGGGTCCCGGGCAAGAGAAATGGCGGGGACTCCTTTTTGGCCGGGACTGTCTGGCCCTGGAACAGGGCGGGCAGTCAATGGGGGCTCCGGGCTGGCGGGAGAGGGGACTGACCTGCTGGTGGTCCTGGACTCTCCTGCCCTACCAGAGATGGCGGCACGTGTAATAAGCATCTTTGGAGAGGGTATCTGGTGCACAGGAACCCCCGTGGGGGGCAAGGCATTAGCCAGTGCCCTTGTGGTAGCGTCAATGGGATGGAGGACTGGTAGTTACCACAGATGAGGGCAGTACAAATTGGTTGTGGCCTGCTGGCACAACACGCATCAAAATGTGTCTCTGGAGATCCTGAAATGTAAATACAATCTCAACATGTGGCTGAAATGTATACTTCACAAGCCTACTTCTTTTTCTAACAATGTGTGTTGGTTTTGGTTTTATCATAAAAAGTTTTGTCAAGTGTTGACAGTTAATCAACAATTAAAGATTGCGGTATCTGAAGATGTAATAAAGACTACGCAGTGAAGACCAACTATTTGCCTGATGTGTTTTGTGGGGCAAAGGGATAAGTGGGTGAGGCTGTCGAAATCTGGATGGGGCGAATCGCACGTGGTATGCCCACTATGGTAGGCGCCACCTGCACCTAGGGGCGTGGTGCCATTAGTGGCATCTCGTTCGGGAGCCGGTCATGCCCTTCCGGTCAGGGAAGAGGGAGGGGGTGCCGCCGGAAACAAAAAAGGGTCATCTAGGTGCGTCATCAAGGTGCGCAGGCGACCCCTCCCCAAGAAGTGATAAAAGCAGAGGACGAGAGGGGAAAGCCCTCTTTGTCCTCTCCAGGGGATGCCAGCACATTGGACCAGCAACTAGTTACTCACCCACCCTTCCCTGAGATTAGAGGTTGAGCTTGTGGGGTCCCGGGCAAGAAAAATGGTGGGGACTCCTTTTTGGCAGGGACTGTCTGGCCCTGGAACAGGGCGGGCAGTCAATGGGGGCTCCAGGCTGGCGGGAGAGGGTACTGACCTGCTGGTGGTCCTGGACTCTCCTGCCCTACCCGAGATGCAGGCGCGTGTAGTAAGCAACTTTGGAGAGGGTATCTGGTGCGCAGGAACCCCCGTGGGGGGCAAGGCGTTAAGCAGTGCCCTTGTGGTAGCGTCTATGGGATGGAGGACTGGTAGTTACCCCAGATGAGGGCAGTACAAATTGGTTGTGGCCTGCTGGCACAACACCCATCAAAATGTGTCTCTGGAGATCCTGAAATGTAAATACAATCTCAACCTGTGGCTGAAATGTATACTTCAAAAGCCTACTTCTTTTTCTAGCAATGTGTGTTGGTTTTGGTTCTATCATAAAAAGTTTGGTAAAGTGTTGACAGTTAATCAACAATTAAAGATTGCGGTATCTGAAGGTGTAATAAAGACTACGCAGTGAAGACCAACTATTTGCCTGATGTGTTTTGTGGGGCAAAGGGAGAAGGGGGTGAGGCTGTCAAAATCTAGATGGGGCAAATCGCACGTGGTATGCACACTATGATTACGCTTCCCACTCCATCTCTGGTTGTCGTTCTAAAGTATTAGCAATCACAGAAGCTGCACAACCATCTTCCTTCATCTGCAGGGGTGTAGACGATATTGCAAGAGTGGGAAGGTGGCAAATCAAAAAAATATCCTGGTGCCATTTGGCACAGGTATTAGTCAGGATCTAGAGAAAAGGGGACAGGCTAGTATAATGACAAACTGTATACCCATAAACACAATAGATTGGGCTGTGTCTCATATTTAGACAAAATCAGCTGCCCTTCAGAGGCCTGCAGCTGGCCTAGTTAGTCCTTAAACATACTAGGTCTACTCTCAAACTAGTTCAGAACCTCCTAATTGCTGTTCTCTACACTCAGAGAAGTACTGGATATTAGGATATTGTTCAAAAACATTATCTCATCCTCACAGGCCCATAGTTGTTTATTTGACACTCATTTTGTCCTGTAAGCCTCTCACTACTGGGGTGTTCACATACCTCTGTGATGGAGTGTTACTTAAAAATCAGTTTTTGATTGTTTAAACACATGTAGCTCTTTGTTTCCTTGTCCATCTATAGACATCATATGTTTTCTTTGTCACAATCAGCTATCAATTTATGCAAACAGCACATCAATATCTTATTGCAGCCTGCAAGTATACTGAATATTGTAGAGACATCATACGTTTTTTTTTTACAAATTTGCTCAATATTTTGTTGTATTTCTTAAATGGACAAACATATGTTGGACACTACTGAAGGAATTGTTGCCCTGAATATCTGAAGTCCGGTAGCATGAAATATGTGTGAGAATTCCTTTAGAGTTTAGTCTTCCTGATCACTTATGCAATATTGGAACAGATAGCTAAATTATGACAGAATCACTGTTTCTGGGGCACTGTTCTTTTGATGATATCAAACTCAGGACTATAGGGAAAGAATAAAAACAATTTCCTAATCCTGTACCATCCATCGAACCTATCAGTGCAAGTCAGACTGCCCTTTCACTAACTGGCTGGCCAGGTAGCACACACCGAACATAAATGTGTTAGATTTTTAGAATTTGTTTATAAAAAATATTTTAAATATTCTCCAACATGGAGAAACATATTGCAAGCCTTTGCCGCAGTGGGTGAACTTCTGGGTCATCTGAGCATGGGGGTAGCAGACAAAATGTTTTCCCTATTGGTTCGGGGTGCCCCCAGACAAAAAACTGAATGCAGTGTACTATGGGAAATTGGAAAGCTATTTCAAGGAAAGATCTGTTTCCCCATATATTACTAAATCTCCAGTCTCACCTCATTTTAGGTACCAGCTTTGCACTCTATGCACTGGTAGCAGAGCAGCTCACCAGTTGGATGCCCATATGTGGCATAGTGGGAGTCAGAGCAGGAATCTTGAAAGCTTCAAGCAGAACCCTGCTTGACTCCTGTCCATCATATTATCCAGCGCAAGACCATCAGACACCATGATGCCCATAAGAAGCATTTTACAAACTGTTGTCTGTCTCGTCAAAGAGCTACACAAATATGAACAAAGTAGCAGGTTTAACTTAGAGGCAATGTGTAAAATATGTATGCAACTCTTCAAACAGTAATAATGTGAAAACACCACAAGAAAAATCCCACGCCAAATTAGAAGAATAAAGTAAAATGTAATAAATTATTTGAGACCAAAACACAAAAATCCTTTCAGCAAAACCGAAGGTATGAAATTTCAAAGTTTTAAGTTAAAATAGTGGCTATAAGCACAAAGCACCAACTGTGTTTATCTGGGAGAAAGTCTTAAGTTCAGGCGATGGAGCACAAGCCGGATACAGGAACCAAGTTAGGCCAGCTGAACAAACTACCTTCAATCATTGTTGCAGAGCTTTGAGAGATCCCTCATCGAGGATGAATCACACAGCGGCAGGTCAGAGGAAGCTGCGGGGCTGTGATGCGGTGTCCTGCATTGTCATGAAGGATGCTGTTGACAAGGGACTTGCGATGCGAAGTCCTGCGTCAAAGATGCGTTGTGCACCAGTGGGTCAGAAGAAGGGGCGGGCTGTGATGCAGAGTCCTTCGTCTTCACCGAGGATGCTGTAGACAAGGGGCTTTTGATGTGAAGGCCTGCGCTTATGATACGTCATGCAGCAGTGGGTCTGAGGAGATTTGAGGCTGGTGCTAGGGATGCATTGCGCTGCTATGGTTCTGAAGTGGAGCTGCGAGGAGTTGTGTCATGCTGCGTCAGTTCCAACCAAAGCTAGGCTCGCAGTGCACCTTCAGGCCCACTTCCAAGGTTCCCCGCCTGGGGTGGCACCACTTGGGGGCTACGACACAAACCAGACAGAGTCCAGGTGCTCGGTTTCAAGGTAGCTGGAGCCTTTTATGTCCCTGATGCTCTGATCAGAAGGCCAGCCAACTAACCCTTAGAGTCACTCTGGTGGTCCTGGGTACAAGATGCAGGTCCAGTCTTTTTCTTCCAGGCAGCAAGGCAGCAAAGAAGCAGACCTTCTTGCAGAGCAGCACAGCAGTCCTTTTGAGTCTTCCACAGGTCCAGAGTGTACTGAAGAGCTAAGTGTGAAGGTCCAATATTTATACCTGGGCCCACTTTGAAGTAGAAGGTTTCTGGAGGTTTCCACCTCCAGAGGTGTTTGGAATGTCGTGCCTCCCTGCCCTGGCCACAGATAGTCTGGGTTCACAATAGACTAGTGTCCTTTGTGAGTGTGCTCAAACAGAGTCTTTATTATTACAATTCTTTAGAAGCTAAACCAGACATTCCTACCTGCTCATAATTTAAATTTATGACGTATGAAATGTAATAAGTTAACCCAATGTTATCCAAAGGTAGAGGTCGGCCTTGCAGTAGTGCAAAACGAATTTAGGAGTTTCTCAATAACAGCACATGTAAAACTTAAAAGTACATGTACAACTTGTTAAATACACTGCACCCTGCCCTATGGGCTGTATAAGGCCTATGCTAGGGGTAACTTATATGTTTTAAAAAGGATGGTTTAGGCTTGGCAAAAGGTTTATTTTGACAGGTCGAAATGGCAGTTTAAACTGCACGCAATCAATCAATCAATCAATCACGGCATTTATAGAGCGCGCTACTCACCCGGGAGGGTCTCAAGGCGCTGGGGGAGGGGGTAAGTTACTGCTCGAACAGCCAGGTCTTGAGCTGCTTCCTGAAGGAGAGATGGTCCTGGGTTCGCCGAAGGTGAGTGGGGAGGGAGTTCCAGGTCTTGGCTGCCAGGTAGGAGAAGGATCTTCCTCCGGCGGTGGCTCTGCGGATGCGTGGTACGGTGGCGAGGGCGTGGCTGGTTGATCGTAGCTGGCGGGTGGGCGTGTAGAAGGTCATGCGGTCGTTGAGGTACTTGGGGCCCAGGTCGTGGAGGGCCTTGTGTGCGTTGGTGAGGAGTCTGAACGTGATTCTCTTGCTGACGGGGAGCCAGTGCAGGTCTTTCAGGTGTCCGGTGATGTGGCTGTGTCGGGGGATGTCCAGGATGAGTCGTGCGGAGGCGTTCTGGATGCGCTGGAGTCTTTTTGAAGTTTGGCTGTGGTTCCGGCGTAGAGGGTGTTCCCATAGTCCAGTCGGCTGGTGACGAGTGCCTGGGTGACGGTCTTCCTGGTTTCAGTGGGGATCCATCTGAAGATCTTGCGGAGCATGCGCAGGGTGTTGAAGCACGAAGATGAGACGGCGTTGACTTGTCTGGTCATCGACAGGGAGGAGTCCAGGATGAAGCCCAGGTTGCGTGCGTGGTCCATTGGCTTGGGCGCGGTGCCCAGGGCCGGGGGCCACCAAGAGTCGTCCCAGGCGGAGGGTGATGAGCCCAGGATGAGGACTTCCGTCTTGTCTGAGTTCAGTTTAAGGTGGCTGTTCCTCATCCAGTCGGCGACGTCTCTCATCCCGTCGTGTAGGTTGGCTCTGGCGGTGGTGGGGTCGTTGGTGAGGGAGAGGATCAGCTGGGTGTCGTCGGCGTAGGAGATGATGTTGAGGTTGTGTTGGCGTGCGATGGCTGCGAGGGGGCTCATGTAGACGTTGAAGAGGGTTGGACTGAGTGAAGATCCTTGTGGAACGCCGCAGATGACTTCGGTGGCCTCGGATCTGAACGGGGGAGGCGGACTCTCTGGGTTCTTCCGGCGAGGAACGAGATGATCCATTCCAGTGCTTTCTCTCGGATTCCGATGTTGCTGAGGCGCTTCACTAGGGTGCGGTGGCAGACGGTGTCGAACGCCGCGGAGAGGTCCAAGAGGATGAGGGCTGCTGTTTCCCCGTTGTCGGTTAGGGTTCTGATGTCGTCGGTGGCTGCGATAAGGGCGGTCTCGGTGCTGTGGTTGGCCCGAAACCCGGACTGCGAGGGGTCGAGGATCCATTCGTCTCGAGGAAGGCGGCAAGCTGTCTGTTGACGGTCTTCTCGATGACTTTGGCCGGAAACGGAAGGAGCGAGATGGGACGGTAGTTCTTGAGGTCGGTGGGGTCCGCCGTTGGTTTCTTCAGGAGGGCGGTAAGCTCGGCGTGCTTCCAGCTCTCCGGGAAGGTGGCGGTGTGGAAGGAGGAGTTGATGATGTCCCGGAGATGGGGTGCGATGGTGGCGTCGGCTTTGTTGAAGACGTGGTGTGGGCAGGGGTCGGTTGGTGATCCGGAGTGGATGGAGTTCATCGTGCGGGTGGTGTCTTCGGTGCTGATCGGGGTCCAGTTGCAGAGGGTGGTGGTGGCGGGCGTTGGTTCGGCGGTAGGGTGCGTGGTCTGTGCGTCGAAGCTGTTATGTATGTCGGTGATCTTGCGGTGGAAGAACGCGGCGAGTGAGTTGCAGAGGTCTTGCGAGGGGGTGATGTCGTTGTTTCCGGCGCTGGGGTTGGAGAACTCTTTGACGATGCTGAAAAGTTCCTTGCTGTCGTGGGCGTTGTTGTCCAGTCGTTCTTTGAGTGCCGACTTCTTGGTGGCACGGATCAGCTGGTGGTGTTTGCGGGTGGCGTGCTTGAGGGCGGTCCTGTTGTCTGTGGTCTGGTCGAGTCGCCAGGCTTTCTCGAGAGTGCGGCAGTTCTTCTTGGATTCCTTGAGTTCGTTGGTGAACCAAGGGGTTTTCTTGCTTCCGGGTCTGCTGGGAGGGTTTTTTAGTGGTGCGAGGTCGTCGGCGCAGGCGGTCAGCCACTTGGCGAGGTTGCTGGCTGCTTCGTTTGGGTCCGTTGTGTTGGTGGGTGTGTTCTGGCTGAGGGAGGCGGTGAGCTGCTCGGCGGTGATCTTGCTCCAGCTCCGGCGGGGAGCCTGTTGCGGGTGGTGGTGGGTCGCAGTCTTTCTGAAGCTGAAGTGGACGCAGCTGTGGTCGGTCCAGTGGAGTCCGGTGGCGTGGCTGAAGGAGATGTGCTTGCTGGAAGAGAAGACGGGGTCAAGCGTGTGGCCGGCGTAGTGGGTGGGCGTGTTCACCAGTTGCTTGAGTCCGAGGTTGGCGAGGTTGTCCAGCAGGGCGGTGGTGTTTCTGTCGTTGTTGTTCTCCAGGTGGAAGTTGAGGTCCCCTAGGAGGATGTAGTCGGCGGAGGGCATGGCGTGCGGGCTGATGAAGTCTGCGATGTCTTCGCTGAATAGTGTGCGTGGTCCTGGGGGTCTGTAGATGAGGGTGCCTCGGAGGGTGGTCTTGGGGTCAGTGTGTATCTGGAAGTGTAGATACATAATAGATACATAATAGCAGGTCTGAGACACAATTAATCAAGGGTTACTTGAGTGGGTTGCAGTGGTGCTGGCCAACTAATATCATTTAGTTTACAGGCCCTTGGTACTTGTGGTACCACTTTACTAGGGACTTACAAATAAATTAAATGTGCCAATTGGGTGTAAGCCAATTTCATCATGTTTGAAGGAGAGAGCACAAGCACTGTAGCACTGGGTAGCAGTGGTGAAGTGCACAGAGTCCGAAATGCAAACAAAAATGGACTCAGAAAACTGGAGGGTGAATGTAAAAAATTGGGGGATGATCCTGCAGAAAGGGTGAAGTCCAACAGCATCAAATACTATTGCCCTTATGTCCCGATATTTAATTGCTGTGGGTCTAAAAAATTATATTGGGCACAGGTTTCCCCAACAACTACTTTCAGGTCTATCTTTCTGTGTTACAGTTTTGATGGTTATTTACTATTTGGTTTGAAGTGCTTATCACTTTTGTATTTTTTACTAGGATTGAAATTGTCATGCCATTCAAATAGATCATATTTTAAATGATTTGCTCAAGGTAAGGCTACTAAAATTTAACTCTGTATTTGCATATGCCTGCCAGAGATGCTTTAGCTTCCAGTTGCCCAACATACTCAACATATTTCATCTAGGAGAGTCATTCTGCCTTCAGGTTACACTCAAAATGTCTCAACTCCATATGTTAGCAG
>CAWUFW010027870.1:0-24530 GCA_963921515.1 Calotriton arnoldi
AAAGCATGTAATACAGAGTTCACAGTGCAGTCTTTGACTCACCCCCTCCTTGCTGCTGTCTGGCCTTCAGCTGCCCATCCAGGTCTGGAAACACCACCGCCAGGATCTGGAGCATGTGGGGGGTCAGGGTCCGTGTTCCGCCCCTCCTGCGAGGAGGCGACAGCTTCAGCTGGACCCGTGCAATCCTCCGGGTCCAGCCCCGAAGGTCCTGCCACCTCTTCTGGCAGTTGCGGATCCGGCGCTTGTAGACCCCCACGGACCGGACAGCCCGGACGATGTCCTTCCAGATCTCCTGCTTCCGATGGGCATTAACCTGTCAGGATGACAAAGTGAAAAGGCCATTACTACACATGCAACATATCCGTGCATGACACAGTTGTATATACATGTCTCAATCACAGGGGCACATGATGTACACAGGCAGTGCAAAGCTGCCCATGGACAGTTTGCCAGACGTCACTACATGGTATCATTGCATGGGAAGTAAAACCTTGTTCAAATGCACTGTCACTGCACCATACCTGTCCAGTGCATGTCACTACACACTATGGGGGGTGACAACTACTCAGTGAGCCTGCTAGCCAGTGGCGTGCAGACTTTCAGCCTTGCTAGTCAGACAATATGCACATTCAGAAAGGCAGTGCACAGAACACTCACCTGCTCCCCTGGTGTCCCATACAGCTTGCTGTACTGTGGAAGTAGGCTGTCCAGCAGGGCCTGGTTCTCCTCAAGGCTGAAGGCTGGGGCTCTCTCCACAGTACGTGCCATTGCAGGGTCCAGAGGGGCAGAGACAGCAGCAGTGCAGTGGCAGATGTCGTCCTGGAGCATGTAGTGCAGGCAAGTGAGCTCCCAGGGGAACAGCCAGCAATATATATGTGCTGGAGAGGCAGATACTGTCCCTTGTGTCCAAAGTGATAGGTCCAAGTCGTTTGCATCTTCTGAATCTGGCCAATCCATGGAATAGCAGCACCAATACACGCCCACAGCATCCTTCAAATCTTCAACTTCATGACATACATGATTTTGCAACATTGTTGTGGGTGACCAACTGAATTTCCAGCAACCGACTCGTTCGAAATTCGAAAACGCGTCCGTTGCCAGGCAAGGCCATTGTCAATGGGTGCGCACCGATCGGTCCATTGCGGTACAACGCGTACAGGGGTACAACGCGTACCCGCACACATTGAATGCAATGGGCCGGCCGGGGCACCGATCGGTCCATTGCAGTACAACGCGTACAGGGGTACAACGCGTGCCCGCACACATTGAATGCAATGGGCCGGCCGGGGGCACCGATCGGTCCATTGCAGTACAACGCGTACAGGGTACAACGCGTACCCGCACACATTGAATGCAATGGGCCGGCCGGGGGCACCGATCGGTCCATTGCAGTACAACGCGTACAGGGGTACAACGCGTACCCGCACACATTGAATGCAATGGGCCAGCCGGGGCACCGATCGGTCCATTGCTGATCAACGCGTACAGGGGTATAACGCTGCACTGCGCACATTGAATGCAATGGGCCGGCCGGGGGCACCGATCGGTCCATTGCAGTACAACGCGTACAGGGGTACAACGCGTACCCGCACACACTGAATGCAATGGGCCGGCCGGGGGCACCGATCGGTCCATTGCTGATCAACGCGTACAGGGGTACAACGCGTACCCGCACACATTGAATGCAATGGGCCGGCCGGGGGCACCGATCGGTCCATTGCAGTACAACGCGTACAGGGGTACGACGCGTACCCGCACACATTGAATGCAATGGGCCGGCCGTGGGGCACCGATCGGTCCATTGCAGTACAACGCGTACAGGGGTACAACGCGTACCCGACACATTGAATGCAATGGGCCGGCCGGGGGCACCGATCGGTCCATTGCTGTTCAACGCATCACTGTACAAGTGACTGGCATATGTCACCATGCCTGTCTCAGATGGACATATGCCAGCCACAGATAGCTCCCAGGGAGTGAGGGGCACACCTACATCACGACAGCCTGTCCAAACTTTATCATAAGGCATGTAAGGCTGCATTTCCTATTGTGTGTATGTTGGTGTACATGTTGTCCTGTGGGTGTCACCTGTGGGCAGCCACCCCCAGGCTGTGCACGTGTTCATGGGGACAGGATCCTGGGTGTTACGTGTACATGACCACTGTGATGTGCAACTGTTCATATCTGTGCATGTGCCATGGTCACATTTCACGGTGGTGTATGTGTATGTCATGTCACATACCCCGTGAGTCCCATGTGGGACGGTATGTTTGAGCCAGGGTGTCCCAGTGGCACAATAGTGATGGTCCTCCACAGTCTGTGTGCATGTAGTGTTTACAATGTCTCTGATTTCATGTGCACAATGGGAGACAGTCTCCACATCCACGTTGTGTGTGCATGGACTTTGATGTTGTGCGTGTGTGTGTCACAGACGTCCATGTCTGTCCTGCCGTGGCAAGTGGGACCACTACCTGTGGGGGTCATGGTTGTTTTGCTGTGGTGTATACATGATACTCCATGTAATGCCAGTGTCCATGTGGCAATACAGGGTCCCTGGGAATGTACCTGTCGTTGAGCTGTGGTGCCTGGGGCACATCTGTCCTCACATGTCACTGTGGGGGGTGATTGTGACACGGCAGCAGGAGATGGGAACTGTGACACGGCCTCATGATATCCAATGGGCCAACCTGGGACTAATTGATGCCACTTGTTGGACCGTGTTGACAGATGTTGGCCATGTATGTACCATACATGTCCTTACGGAACTGCACACTTCATGTAGTTGTGCCTCATAATGATGTATGTTGGGATATTGAGTGTGTTCAATGCCGCATATGTGGGGTGACTGACAATCTTGCTTACTTCTCCTCTGCACTGCAGGGCTCCTGCTGTCCATCGACCATTCCCAGACCTGGCAACGATGGTGGAACGGGACAGCATCCGACGGTACCGCTTCACCAGGCAGCTGATTGAGGATTTGGCAGTGCAGTTGTCCCCACATTTGCAGCCTGGCCGGCCGTATCCTACAGCGCTGACCCCCAAGGTGAAGGTGATGGCAGCCCTACACTTCTTTGCCACCGGTACCTTCCAACATACTGTGGCGACTGCTGGTGGGATGTCACAGACCATGTTGAGCCGTGTGCTCCGCGATGTTTTGGCGGCAATGTTGCTATTCCGGAACCGGTACATCTATTTCCCTAGACTGCGACGACTCACTGACGTGAAGAGTGACTTTTATGCCCTGGGGAGGATGCCGCATGTCATTGGCTCCATTGATGGGACACATGTGGCTTTGGTACCACCACAGGCCCAGGAGCAGGCCTACAGGAACCGCAAGCACTACCACTCGGTCAATGCACTGGTGGTGTGTCTTGCAGACATGACCATCACACACGTGTGTGCCCGTTTCCCTGGTTCAGCACACGATGCCTTTGTGATGAGGAGTAGTCGCATCCCCAGGATGATGGCACAGATGCAGAACCAGCGTGCCTGGCTTGTCGGTGTGTACTGACTTTGTGCCATTGTGTGTGATCTGATCTGTAGTATTCCGCCCACTTTTCCAAGTCAGCTAATGTGCACTTGTCTGTCCGTAGGTGACTCGGGATACCCCAACATGCCGTGGTTGCTGACACCCCTCAGGAACCCTGTGACACCAGCCCAGATGCGCTACAATGAGGCACATGGTCGGACCAGGAGAGTGATTGAGCGGACATTTGGTCTCCTGAAGAGCCGCTTCCGCTGCCTGGACAAGACCGGAGGGTCCCTCCCATATGCCCCTGCGAAAGTGTGCAAGATTATCATCGTCTGCTGCATGCTCCACAACCTGGAAGTGCGGAAGGAGTTGCCTCTCATCCAGGATGACAATGACCAACATCCGCCACCTGTGGAGGATCCTGGCCTGGACCACGATGCCAGTGACGATGATGATGATGATGATGAGGGTGATGTCCGCACACAGCTCATCACCAACTTCTTTAGCTGAATGTGAGTATCCTGAGGTGTCATGTCAATGATGTGAGTTGGCATGATATGTGTAGGTGGTGCTCTGGTGCTGTTGGAGTGTGTCCATGGGCTACTTGACTGGATGTGTGTTGCGATGTGTGCTTACAGGTGGGCTGTACTCCCCAACAGTGTTGACATGCTAACTTGGTGCTGGGTGGGTATCTTGTAACATGTATTGTGCATGAGTTTTGCTGTTCTGTCCTGTACTCCATTGCTTTTGACTGTGTGTCATTTCTGTCTTTCACAGGGTACTTTCAGATTCGTTTGGTCAACTGTGTCCACCGACGACGTGATTGCACTTCCAGGGTGGTAGCTGTTGTGTCCCTACAGGTGATGTGCGCCACACCCATGGACTTCCTTCCGTCTACAGTTGTTGACTGTGTGCCCACTGCCAGGTGGGATTACCTTGCATCTGTAGTGGTTACGACATGTTGCAACTGTGTAATAAACCTGTGCTTCACTTTGTGATGTGCGTTGTCTGTGGTCACACATTTGACTGCCATTTGCTTACTGCACCTGTGGGCTACTTGACTACACCTGGGAATGGGTGTGGTGTCTGTGCATTGCACCGTCTTCCCTGGCAACATCAGTGTAGGCAATGAGTCAGATGGCCTAGGTGTGTATGTGTTGTGTAGCCCTGGTGGTGTGTCTCCCTCATATGTGTCACGTTGCCTTTACTCACATGCCTGTGTTGTACTTGCTGTTGCAGTTCGCATACACAGTGTAATTTTGCAGTTCATCATCCCCATAACAGCACCCACGTTGGAATCACAACAGAGGCAAGTATGGTGTATTAGTGTGTTTATTGTGATACATTTGTGTGAATAGTGCATAGGATGGGTAGTGCTGTACATAAATCTTCCAATCAGAAGTTCCTAGGTGAATTGAAAGTCCTGGTAGACAGAATCCCCAGTATCGGGGCCACGGTTGTCTGAGACATTGGTCCAACTTGTACTCCCCATGCAATGTGTGGGAGTAGTGTTGCCGTCAACAGGGTGAACAGTCTGTGCACAAAGGTGAACATCCAGAACAGGTTCAGGCTTCCTGGGAGTTGCGCTTGGCCATCAGCCTCTCACTTGCCCCTCTTCGGACGACCCCTCTTCTTGGGGGGGGTACCTCAAGTACAGGCTGCTGCGGTGCAGGGGACTCTCCGCCAGAGTCATCCTCCCTCCCTGTGGCAGTTGCAGTTTGGGCAGCACCAGATGTTGTTGGCACACAGGGAGGTGTGGACTCGTTGCTGTTCATCTGGCGGAGGCATTGTAAAATGTCCCTGTGCACCGCCGTCATCTCATGCAGTGCATCCCACTTGGACTCCACGCGGGACATGTGTGAGTCCACGCGGGACATGTGTGACTCCACGTGGGACATGTGAGAGTCCAAGCGGGCATGATGGGCAGCCTGCTGCTGTTTCATGTCTCTGAGGAGCCCCACTACCTGGCTGAGGTCTCCGGTGCTGGACTGGTACGCATCAGCTATGCGTACCAGTTGTGGGTCATCATGCACACCAGCAACCTCTGCAAGCAGCGACCTCTGTCTCCCACCCCTCCCACCACCCCTGCTGACATGTGCAGTGCGTGCAGTGGCACGCACAGATGACCCTGGTCCACCTTGGAGGTTGGTGGTGGTGGTGGTGTCCATGGCCCCAGGTTGGTCCAGGGTCCCTGTGCTGGTGTTGCTCCTTGTTCTGTCCATGTCGGCAGGGATGGTATTTGTGTTGACAGTCGTTGGAGGGGTGGGTGCAGGGGTGCAGCTGGTGGTCCTGCTGGTGCTGCAGCTGGTGGTCCTGCTGGTGCTGCATGTAGACTTGCACCGGATGTGCCAGGTTGGTCTTCTTCGTCCGAGGAGGGCAGAGGCTGTACGACACCAGTGAGCTCCGCATCCTCTTGAGCCTGGGACTGGGACTCCTCAGCGTCTGCTGCTGTGTCCCCATCATCACCTGTTTTTGGGAGACACACACAATGTATGTTATGTTTCTGCAGGCATCAATGGTTGACACACCTGACAGTTGTGACTGTGCCTCTGGGTGCGGGCCTGTACATTGCATTGTCCTAAGTCGTCACAGTCAGGGGTTGATATTGGTGTGGCACATTGTCCTGCATTATTTGGGCATTTCTATGTATTTGTTGGAGTGTGAACATGGTCTGCATTGGTTGTGTTTGGTTGACAGCCGGCCCTCCTTCCCACCCACCCAGCCAGTCAGTTATCCCACCATGGACTGTGCTTGCATTGCAGGGAGTGGAAGTTGTCTCTCAGGATGTCAGTCAGTGGTGTCCTGCTGTTTGTTGGTGCACAGTTGCCAGCAGGGCCTTGTGCTCCCCACAGCAGTAGCCAGTGTCAGCCATCTTGTGAGTCCTTCTCCACTCCCTGTGATGTGAGCATGGTTCAGGGTGGTGTTGATGGGACAGTTGTGGGGGTGACCAATATCAGTGACTGCCACTCCCATCATGCTATTGCCTCCACCCCACTTGCCAGCATTCCCATACTTACTTGCTTTTGTGGGGAGTTCAGTGTGTGTGGGTGTGAGGGCAATGGCAAGATGGCTGACAGTGGTGTCCTGCTGTTGGTTGGTGTGCAGTTCCCAGCAGGGCCTTGTGCTCCCCACAGCAGTAGCCAGTGTCAGCCATCTTGTGAGTCCTTCTCCACTCCCTGTGATGTGAGCATGGTTCAGGGTGGTGTTGATGGGCCAGTTGTGAGGCTGAGCAATATCTGTGCCTACTACTCCCATCATGCTATTGCCTCCACCCCCCTTCCCAGCATGCCCATGCTTCCTTCCTTTTGACTCTGCTTCCCTGTGGGGTGGGCTGGCTGTGCTGACAGGATGGCTGGGAGTGTTGTCCTGGCAGTTGTTTGGCTAAAAGTCCCAAGAGTGTCCCTGTGCTTCACACAACATAACCCAGGGGGGTGGTTCTTTGTGGGACCTTGAGTTAGGACGGGAGGCATTGCATTCTACCAGGTGGGTTCTGTGGAGTTTGTGTTGAGGGGGGGTGTAGGTGCTTGTGACTATGGTCAGTGCTGCAAGTCCTCCTTCCCACCCAGCCAGCCAGATGTCCCACCATGGAACGTGCTTGCATTGCAGGGAGTGGAAGTTGTCTCTCAGGATGTCAGTCAGTGGTGTCCTGCTGTTTGTTGGTGCACAGTTGCCAGCAGGGCCTTGTGCTCCCCACAGCAGTAGCCAGTGTCAGCCATCTTGTGAGTCCTTCTCCACTCCCTGTGATGTGAGCATGGTTCAGGGTGGTGTTGATGGGCCAGTTGTGAGGGTGACCAATATCTGTGACTGCCACTCCCATCATGCTATTGCCTCCACCCCACTTGCCAGCATTCCCATACTTACTTGCTTTTGTGGGGAGTTCAGTATGTGTGGGTGTGTGAGCAATGGCAAGATGGCTGACAGTGGTGTCCTGCTGTTGGTTGGTGTGCAGTTCCCAGCATGCCCTTGTCCTCCCCACGACACAGCAACAGTGTCAGACATCTTTGATGGGCCTTTCCACTCTCTGTGGGATGTGCATGCGTGAGTGTGAGCTTGCTGGGCCATGTGGTGGAGGATGTAGAGCTGTGACTACGACTCCCATCATGCTATTGCCTCCACCCCCCTTCCCAGCATGCCCATGCTTCCTTCCTTTGACTCTGCTTCCCTGTGGGGTGGGCTGGCTGTGCTGACAGGATGGCTAGGAGTGTTGTCCTGGCAGTTGTTTGGCTAAAAGTCCCAAGAGTGTCCCTGTGCTTCACACAACATAACCCAGGGTGGTGGTTCTTTGTGGGATCTTGAGTTAGGATGGGAGGCATTGCATTCTACCAGGTGGGTTCTGTGGAGTTTGTGTTGAGGGGGTGTGAGGGGAGGTGCTTGTGACTATGGTCAGTGCTGCAAGTCCTCCTTCCCACCCAGCCAGCCAGATATCCCACCATGGAACGTGCTTGCATTGCAGGGAGTGGAAGTTGTCTCTCAGGATGTCAGTCAGTGGTGTCCTGCTGTTTGTTGGTGCACAGTTGCCAGCAGGGCTTTGTGCTCCCCACAGCAGTAGCCAGTGTCAGCCATCTTGTGAGTCCTTCTCCACTCCCTGTGATGTGAGCATGGTTCAGGGTGGTGTTGATGGGCCAGTTGTGAGGGTGACCAATATCTGTGACTGCCACTCCCATCATGCTATTGCCTCCACCCCACTTGCCAGCATTCCCATACTTACTTGCTTTTGTGGGGAGTTCAGTATGTGTGGGTGTGTGAGCAATGGCAAGATGGCTGACAGTGGTGTCCTGCTGTTGGTTGGTGGGCAGTTCCCAGCATGCCCTTGTGCTCCCCACGACACAGCAACAGTGTCAGACATCTTTGATGGGCCTTTCCACTCTCTGTGGGATGTGCATGCGTGAGTGTGAGCTTGCTGGGCCATGTGGTGGGGGATGTAGAGCTGTGACTACGACTCCCATCATGCTATTGCCTCCACCCCCTTCCCAGCATGCCCATGCTTCCTTCCTTTTGACTCTGCTTCCCTGTGGAGTGGGCTGGCTGTGCTGACAGGATGGCTGGGAGTGTTGTCCTGGCAGTTGTTTGGCTAAAAGTCCCAAGAGTGTCCCTGTGCTTCACACAACATAACCCAGGGTGGTGGTTCTTTGTGGGATCTTGAGTTAGGATGGGAGGCATTGCATTCTACCAGGTGGGTTCTGTGTAGTTTGTGTTGAGGGGGTGTGAGGGGAGGTGCTTGTGACTATGGTCAGTGCTGCAAGTCCTCCTTCCCACCCAGCCAGCCAGATATCCCACCATGGAACGTGCTTGCATTGCAGGGAGTGGAAGTTGTCTCTCAGGATGTCAGTCAGTGGTGTCCTGCTGTTTGTTGGTGCACAGTTGCCAGCAGGGCCTTGTGCTCCCCACAGCAGTAGCCAGTGTCAGCCATCTTGTGAGTCCTTCTCCACTCCCTGTGATGTGAGCATGGTTCAGGTGGTGTTGATGGGCCAGTTGTGAGGGTGACCAATATCTGTGACTGCCACTCCCATCATGCTATTGCCTCCACCCCACTTGCCAGCATTCCCATACTTACTTGCTTTTGTGGGGAGTTCAGTATGTGTGGGTGTGTGAGCAATGGCAATATGGCTGACAGTGGTGTCCTGCTGTTGGTTGGTGTGCAGTTCCCAGCATGCCCTTGTGCTCCCCACGACACAGCAACAGTGTCAGACATCTTTGATGGGCCTTTCCACTCTCTGTGGGATGTGCATGCGTGAGTGTGAGCTTGCTGGGCCATGTGGTGGGGGATGTATAGCTGTGACTATGACTCCCATCATGCTATTGCCTCCACCCCCCTTCCCAGCATGCCCATGCTTCCTTCCTTTTGACTCTGCTTCCCTGTGGGGTGGGCTGGCTGTGCTGACAGGATGGCTGGGAGTGTTGTCTTGGCAGTTGTTTGGCTAAAAGTCCCAAGAGTGTCCCTGTGCTTCACACAACATAACCCAGGGTGGTGGTTCTTTGTGGGATATTGAGTTAGGATGTGAGGCATTGCATTCTACCAGGTGGGTTCTGTGGAGTTTGTGTTGAGGGGGTGTGAGGGGAGGTGCTTGTGACTATGGTCAGTGCTGCAAGTCCTCCTTCCCACCCAGCCAGCCAGATATCCCACCATGGAACGTGCTTGCATTGCAGGGAGTGGAAGTTGTCTCTCAGGATGTCAGTCAGTGGTGTCCTGCTGTTTGTTGGTGCACAGTTGCCAGCAGGGCCTTGTGCTCCCCACAGCAGTTGCCAGTGTCAGCCATCTTGTGAGTCCTTCTCCACTCCCTGTGATGTGAGCATGGTTCAGGGTGGTGTTGATGGGCCAGTTGTGAGGGTGACCAATATCTGTGACTGCCACTCCCATCATGCTATTGCCTCCACCCCACTTGCCAGCATTCCCATACTTACTTGCTTTTGTGGGGAGTTCAGTATGTGTGGGTGTGTGAGCAATGGCAAGATGGCTGACAGTGGTGTCCTGCTGTTGGTTGGTGTGCAGTTCCCAGCATGCCCTTGTCCTCCCCACGACACAGCAACAGTGTCAGACATCTTTGATGGGCCTTTCCACTCTCTGTGGGATGTGCATGCGTGAGTGTGAGCTTGCTGGGCCATGTGGTGGGGGATGTAGAGCTGTGACTACGACTCCCATCATGCTATTGCCTCCACCCCCTTCCCAGCATGCCCATGCTTCCTTCCTTTTAACTCTGCTTCCCTGTGGGGTGGGCTGGCTGTGCTGACAGGATGGCTGGGAGTGTTGTCCTGGCAGTTGTTTGGCTAAAAGTCCCAAGAGTGTCCCTGTGCTTCACACAACATAACCCAGGGTGGTGGTTCTTTGTGGGATCTTGAGTTAGGATGGGAGGCATTGCATTCTACCAGGTGGGTTCTGTGGAGTTTGTGTTGAGGGGGTGTGAGGGGAGGTGCTTGTGACTATGGTCAGTGCTGCAAGTCCTCCTTCCCACCCAGCCAGCCAGATATCCCACCATGGAACGTGCTTGCATTGCAGGGAGTGGAAGTTGTCTCTCAGGATGTCAGTCAGTGGTGTCCTGCTGTTTGTTGGTGCACAGTTGCCAGCAGGGCCTTGTGCTCCCCCACAGCAGTAGCCAGTGTCAGCCATCTTGTGAGTCCTTCTCCACTCCCTGTGATGTGAGCATGGTTCAGGGTGGTGTTGATGGGCCAGTTGTGAGGGTGACCAATATCTGTGACTGCCACTCCCATCATGCTATTGCCTCCACCCCACTTGCCAGCATTCCCATACTTACTTGCTTTTGTGGGGAGTTTAGTATGTGTGGGTGTGTGAGCAATGGCAAGATGGCTGACAGTGGTGTCCTGCTGTTGGTTGGTGTGCAGTTCCCAGCATGCCCTTGTGCTCCCCACGACACAGCAACAGTGTCAGACATCTTTGATGGGCCTTTCCACTCTCTGTGGGATGTGCATGCGTGAGTGTGATCTTGCTGGGCCATGTGGTGGGGGATGTAGAGCTGTGACTACGACTCCCATCATGCTATTGCCTCCACCCCCTTCCCAGCATACCCATGCTTCCTTCCTTTTGACTCTGCTTCCCTGTGGGGTGGGCTGGCTGTGCTGACAGGATGGCTGGGAGTGTTGTCCTGGCAGTTGTTTGGCTAAAAGTCCCAAGAGTGTCCCTGTGCTTCACACAACATAACCCAGGGTGGTGGTTCTTTGTGGGATCTTGAGTTAGGATGGGAGGCATTGCATTCTACCAGGTGGGTTCTGTGGAGTTTGTGTTGAGGGGGGTGTGAGGGGAGGTGCTTGTGACTATGGTCAGTGCTGCAAGTCCTCCTTCCCACCCAGCCAGCCAGATATCCCACCATGGAACGTGCTTGCATTGCAGGGAGTGGAAGTTGTCTCTCAGGATGTCAGTCAGTGGTGTCCTGCTGTTTGTTGGTGCACAGTTGCCAGCAGGGCCTTGTGCTCCCCCACAGCAGTAGCCAGTGTCAGCCATCTTGTGAGTCCTTCTCCACTCCCTGTGATGTGAGCATGGTTCAGGGTGGTGTTGATGGGCCAGTTGTGAGGGTGACCAATATCTGTGACTGCCACTCCCATCATGCTATTGCCTCCACCCCACTTGCCAGCATTCCCATACTTACTTGCTTTTGTGGGGAGTTCAGTATGTGTGGGTGTGTGAGCAATGGCAAGATGGCTGACAGTGGTGTCCTGCTGTTGGTTGGTGTGCAGTTCCCAGCATGCCCTTGTGCTCCCCACGACACAGCAACAGTGTCAGACATCTTTGATGGGCCTTTCCACTCTCTGTGGGATGTGCATGCGTGAGTGTGAGCTTGCTGGGCCATGTGGTGGGGGATGTATAGCTGTGACTATGACTCCCATCATGCTATTGCCTCCACCCCCTTCCCAGCATGCCCATGCTTCCTTCCTTTTGACTCTGCTTCCCTGTGGGGTGGGCTGGCTGTGCTGACAGGATGGCTGGGAGTGTTGTCTTGGCAGTTGTTTGGCTAAAAGTCCCAAGAGTGTCCCTGTGCTTCACACAACATAACCCAGGGTGGTGGTTCTTTGTGGGATATTGAGTTAGGATGTGAGGCATTGCATTCTACCAGGTGGGTTCTGTGGAGTTTGTGTTGAGGGGGTGTGAGGGGAGGTGCTTGTGACTATGGTCAGTGCTGCAAGTCCTCCTTCCCACCCAGCCAGCCAGATATCCCACCATGGAACGTGCTTGCATTGCAGGGAGTGGAAGTTGTCTCTCAGGATGTCAGTCAGTGGTGTCCTGCTGTTTGTTGGTGCACAGTTGCCAGCAGGGCCTTGTGCTCCCCACAGCAGTTGCCAGTGTCAGCCATCTTGTGAGTCCTTCTCCACTCCCTGTGATGTGAGCATGGTTCAGGGTGGTGTTGATGGGCCAGTTGTGAGGGTGACCAATATCTGTGACTGCCACTCCCATCATGCTATTGCCTCCACCCCACTTGCCAGCATTCCCATACTTACTTGCTTTTGTGGGGAGTTCAGTATGTGTGGGTGTGTGAGCAATGGCAAGATGGCTGACAGTGGTGTCCTGCTGTTGGTTGGTGTGCAGTTCCCAGCATGCCCTTGTGCTCCCCACGACACAGCAACAGTGTCAGACATCTTTGATGGGCCTTTCCACTCTCTGTGGGATGTGCATGCGTGAGTGTGAGCTTGCTGGGCCATGTGGTGGGGGATGTAGAGCTGTGACTATGACTCCCATCATGCTATTGCCTCCACCCCCCTTCCCAGCATGCCCATGCTTCCTTCCTTTTGACTCTGCTTCCCTGTGGGGTGGGCTGGCTGTGCTGACAGGATGGCTGGGAGTGTTGTCTTGGCAGTTGTTTGGCTAAAAGTCCCAAGAGTGTCCCTGTGCTTCACACAACATAACCCAGGGTGGTGGTTCTTTGTGGGATATTGAGTTAGGATGTGAGGCATTGCATTCTACCAGGTGGGTTCTGTGGAGTTTGTGTTGAGGCGGGGTGTGAGGGGAGGTGCTTGTGACTATGGTCAGTGCTGCAAGTCCTCCTTCCCACCCAGCCAGCCAGATATCCCACCATGGAACGTGCTTGCATTGCAGGGAGTGGAAGTTGTCTCTCAGGATGTCAGTCAGTGGTGTCCTGCTGTTTGTTGGTGCACAGTTGCCAGCAGGGCCTTGTGCTCCCCACAGCAGTTGCCAGTGTCAGCCATCTTGTGAGTCCTTCTCCACTCCCTGTGATGTGCGCATGGTTCATGGTGGTGTTGATGGGACAGTTGTGGGGGGGCAATATGTGTGACTGCGACTCCCATGATGCTATTGGCTACACTGACTTGGCCAGCATACACAGAATTCCTTCCTTTGAGTGGTCTTCACTGTGTGTTGGTGTTGTTGTGGTGGCTACATGTCTGGATGTGTTTGTTAGTTCTATTTGTGCCACTGCTTAGCTGTAGTTGTAGTTGTGTTTGTACATGTGATGGCACGGTTGGATGTAACTTTTTTGATGGCATGTGTTGTGTTTATCTGACTGACATACACATTTTGGGATGATTCTGTTCTGGTTGCTGTGTAATTGCTATGAGTGCATGGTTTGACTCTCCCTTGACAGTGATGTGTGTGTGTTTTGTGGCAGAATATTGTGTACATTTGTTGTGTACTCACCAGGCTCTGGGATGTTCTCTAGTCCATATACGCTCACTGGCGGAAGGATGGCCCGCACCTTCTCCTCCCAGGGCCTGAGGTATATTGGCTTGGCAGGAGGGCCACTGCCGGTGTATTGGCTGATGATGTAGTCTTTCTTGAGCAGGTCCCTTACCCTCCTGCGCACGTCATACCACCTGTTCTGGATGTCGGTCTTTGTGCGCAGACATGGTGATTGTGCGTTCACCCTGTTGATGATCCTCTCCCACATCTTGGTTTTCTGGGACATGGGGGTCTGTTGGACCAGTGTGCCAAACAGCTGTGGCTCTACCCTGAGGATCTCGTCTACCATGACTTCCAATTCACAATCTAGGAACTTGTGATTCTTCTTGGGGGGCATGGTGATGGGTGGTGATGGTGAGTGATGTGTGTGTTGGTGTGCAGGTGAGGGTGTGTGAGTGTGTGTTTTACTGGGTGTATGTGAGGTAGGTATTTGTTGGTGTGCTGATGGTGTGTGGCTTGTGTGAGGGATGAGCTGTGGGTGTGTGGTTGCTGTCTCTTGGGTGCTGGCAGTGGAATGGCATTTGCAAAGGATCATGGTTGTGATTTGTGTCCTTTATATGGGTGGAGTTGTGGGTGTGTCTTTGTTCTCTGTCCCCACCCCCCCAGTATTTATTGGCTTTGTAATTGCTTGTTTGGCCTTTTTTTGTGTGATTTTTCCTTTGTACTGTCTGTGCATGTTGGAAACGTTCTTGTGACCGAGTCGGACCCTGCATTTGTCTCGTACGGTGTTCTCCGTTTCGTTCACGCTGTGTTTGTGCAGTTTTCTATGCTGCGTACGCGTCGGTCGTGGTGTTTTGTGTTGCTTCGGCTCGGTTTTGTATGCGTGTCGGTCGTACGGCTTGTCCTCCGTCCGACTCGGTCGTGGTTTTCGCGCCTTGCATCGTACTTTGCGGTTTGGAGTTCGCGTGTACGTTTCGGTCGGATTTGTTCCGGGTGCGTGTCGGTCGGTTCGATTCGCGTGTTTTTCCAGCCGGATTGCTGTTTTCCGTGCGGCTCGGTCGTTCGGCTTGGGTTCGGTACGTGTCGGTCGGATATTGCACGCCTTTCATCGTACTTGGCGTGTCGTGCGCCACAGGTACGTGTCGGTTGGTATAATTTCCGGCTCCGAGTCGGTCGGTGCTTTTTCCGGCCCGAATCGGAATTGACCCCTTTGTTGTCTTGATTTTCTTGCTTTTGTATGAATTGTTGGTACCTTCTTTAAAAGCAATAGTGGAAATGTTTGCATTGACAATGTGTTTTACTTAGTAGCAAAAAAACTGTTTTTGGCTTATTTAGTCATATAGTGTTAATTTTTCATAGGAGCCCCCTTCCTCTGGCCATCACATTTCCTGTTGCAAACACAGTTTGGAGTTAGATTAGTTATTTGGCTTACATACACAGTCCAGCACTTTCCCTGTTGCAAGCACCCTTTGGAGTTACAATACTGTTTGGCCCTTATCCACTGCCCAGCACATTCCCTGATGCAAATACCCTTTGGTGTGAGAATAGCATTTTTTGCCTTCCATCCACTGTCCAGCAGTTTCCCTGCTGCAAACACCCTTTGGAGTTCGAATAGCATTTTGACCTCCACTCACTGTCCAGCACTTTCCCTGTTGCAAACACAGTTTGGAGTTAGATTAGTTATTTGGCTTACATCCACTCTCCAGCACTTTCCTTGTTGCAAGCACCCTTTGGAGTTAGAATATTTTTTTGGGCCCTCATCCAATGTCCAGAACATTCCCTGCTGCAAATACCCTTTGCTGTGAGAATAGCATTTGTTGCCTTTATCCCATGTCCAGCACTTTCCCTGCTGCAAACATCCTTTGGAGTTTGAATAGCATTTTGAACTTAATTTACTGTTCATCACAATCCCTGCTGCAAACACCCTTTGCAGTTAGAATAGTATTTTGACCCCTATCCACTCTCTAGCACAATCCCTGCTGTAAACAATTTTTTGAGTTAGAATAGTATTTTGGGCCTACTTCTCTTGTTCAGCACTTTCAATGCTGAAAACATCTTTTGGAGTTAGAACAATTTTTGGGCTGTAATTCACTGTCTAGTACATTTTCTGCTGGAAAAATTATTTGTAGTTAGATTAGCTTTTGGGACCTCATCCTCTGTACAGGCATTTCACTGCTACAAGTACCCTTTTGAGTTAGAATAGAAATTTTGCCCTGAATCAGTGTCCAGCACATTCACTGCTACAAACAGCCTTTGGAGTTAGATTTGAATTTTGGCCCCCTTTCACTGTCCAGTACATTCCCTGCTGCAAAAACACTTTTTTGTAAATATTTTTAAACAGCTTTTTAAATATATTATGAATTTCGTTGTAAATATAGTAGTTTTTTAAAAACTTATCAATTGTGCATGTTTTTTGGGCCTTACCTGTGTGATGCTTTAATACTGGGTTTCGAAATTGTGCAAAACTCTGTTCTCCTGTTATTTATTGAACCTGTGAAAAAACAATAAGTTGTGTATGTGTGTGTTAGTTTGAAGTTACTTCATTTGTATAATTTTTAAAAAACATTTATCTACTTCTTTAACACAATTGTGTATTAAGTACAACATAATCATTTGGTTAAATTTAAGTGCAAATCACATGTTGCCTTTTGGAGTTTGACCTTTTAATCATACCCTCCTGCACAGCACGACCCCTATCAGTACCACCTCTCTCCCTTTCCCATCTGAAAGCACTTTCTTAAAGTCGAACTTTTGCTCTTGCAAATTTTATATACTTACTTGGTTCAGAAGGTGGTAGTGTATGAATGAGTTGGTATTTTCTTTGCTCCGCGGATGGCACCTTTGTGTTGTCACCTTAGCTGTTAGTGTACAACTGAATGCAAAATGGTGAACGGCTTAATTTATAGGTTTGTGTGTGGTAAACTAATTAAAAAAAAGAAATATGATTTGAAATCGTATTTATTGTGTGTTTCAAACACTGACTGAATGTTTATTTTTAATTTTAATAAAACGTTCATTATGTTTCGTGTCGGAATGGTAGCCATTTTGTGTAGGTGTTTGCTTTGTCAGGGTCATAGACATAGTTGATGGACACTTTTTGGCTTGGTTTGTACGAGGCAATTTCACAGGTTTATTATTTCATTAACTTGTTTTGTTTTTATCATCAAAATTATGTTTTGTTTAATTTTAGATTTTTCGTATTTGATTTTTTTTTAAGTATTTTGTCTGAGTAGTCGTACTAATTTAGCCTGTTTTTTAAAATTATCCGCTATTGTTAAAATGTATACTCGTTGATTAATTTGAAATAAACTTTTTTTTATTTACAGCTCTATTCAAAATTTCTACATTGCTAGCATCTTGTCTCAGTGGGTATAGTTAAAAAAAAAAAGGTTAAGAGAAAATTAAATCATATTAATAAAATGAATACTCGAGTAGTAATTTTTTCATATACTATACATTTATTATTATTAATCTAGGCACTTAGAATCGCCAATTAAGTAGCATAGATTACAGTGGGAATGTTTAAAAAATATATTTTTAGGTAAAAATGTTGCTGTTGTATTTAAATTAATACTCGAGTATTAATTTTATGTATCCGCAATTTTATTTACTTCCCTTAAAACGTCTAAATAGATAACATCCCGTAACAATAGTTGGGTTAATTTTTTTTTAATATATATATAGTTCCAAGAGTATTCAAATTAATACTCGAGTATGAATTTTCTGGATCACCGTTTTAAATTACTTCCTCACCCAAAACCCCTATTTTCCTCACATCCAGTGCCAGTAGATAAGTGTCAAATCGTCTTACTTTACGTTGTAAAAATATGCGTTGAAAACAAATGCGTTGTAAGTGTTAATTTAATACTACTCTATTTATATGCGTTGTGTAAATTCATGCGTTGTGAAAATGTGTGTTGTAATGTGTTTTGTGTTGTAAAATATGCGTTTTAATGGTTTGTGTTGTATTGTATTGTATTGTAATTGCATTTATATAGCGCTTACTACCCCTGACGAGGCGTCGAAGCGCTTTTTCGGCGAGTAGCACGCCACTCCGGGACCCATAGAGGATTTGTGTTGAATTAGTATAGTTAAACATGCAAGTACATTTTAAGTGGTGGATAGGTTAGTCAGTTATTTGGATTTGGAATGATAGCAGAAGGATAGAGGAGGAAAAAAAGGTTTGTATTTATATAGCGCTTGTTACCCCTGATGGGGTGTTGAAGCATGCTACTCCGGAAGCCCATAAAGGATTAGTGGTGAATTAATATGGTGAAATATGAAAGTAGTTTCAGTGGTGGATATTAGTCAGTTATTTGGAGTGAGAAGGATAGCGGAGGGATAAAAAGGGAAGAAAGGTTTGCATTCATATAGCACTTGTTACCCCTGATGGGTGTTGAAGCGCTTTTCTGGCGAGTAGCACGCCACTCCGGAACCCATTAAGGATTAGTGTTGAAAATTAGTATAGTAAAATATGAAGTAATTTGAGTAGTGGATATGTTATTTAGTTATTTGGGTAGAGAAGGGTAGGTGGCGGGATATAAGAGGGAAAGAGGTTTGTATTTATATAGCGCTTGCTACCCCTGATGTGGTTTTGAAGCGCAAGTAGCACGCTACTCTGGAACCCATGTTGTAATGCCATATATTCATTTGAGAAGGGCCTCCTCCTCCAAGAGTTGGTGATGGAGGCCATATAAATGCTTTTAGTCTATCAGCGTCACAGATACTCAATGATCTTGGGCTGAGTGCATCCTCTAAGCCTAAGGTGTGAAGATCCACTGCACCACACAAACTGCAGAGCCCTTTGTTACACATCTGTACTCCTTTAATAACCTGGGGAATTGTGCTGTTCAGTGTGTTAATCATCATCAATGACTGACTACAAATTCACCTATCTGACCCATGGAGAAGACCATATTTTCTGTAGTCGAAGTGGGCATGTACTTCTCCGCTGCATTTGGGGCAGAACAACTCACATCAGACAGGTCCATCGGGCAGGGACTGCAACCTGGATCACAGGGTTCAGAACTGGGACAGTACTGCAGTGGCTAATCCTGTCCTGTGTCTGAGCACTTGCACATAGAAAGATGTCTAGTTTTTTCTGCTACTGTGGTATCCCTTGGTTTGGTGAGATAGCGCAGGTGCAGCAATTAAGTATGCATTTTCCGTGCCTGTTCTCAGCTGTTTGTGAGCTTTGGCTCAGGTTAGATTCATATCAGGGGTTTCTGAAAGCTTTTGGTCTGTGCGGCTGCCAGTCAGAGGCTGGTTATGGTCAGGGACAGCAGAAAAGTGCTTTGTCTTGAAGTGTCACATCTGAGCTGGTTGAAAATTTCATCTCACAACTGATTAAAAACAGGGACTATAGACCAGGTCTTAGAGTACCGCCTATCAGCTGCTGGTGAATACTTTCACAGGTGTAACTAGTGCTCCACCAGAGTATCAACTACAAAATATTGTTGCAGCCATAATATCAAGGCATGAATATTGAGGACCAAAATATTGTGAAGGTAAATATATATACAGATAAGTGTAGGTTTGCTATACTTAACATCCTATATGTACCTCAATGAGATCTATATCCTCAAGGTACTTATATGTGGAGTTAAGCATAGTAAATAAATACTTACCTATATTTACTTATAGGATTGTCTAGTCGTCATTATTTATCTCTTGATAGTTTGGCCCTGCTATATATTTATTCTCAATATTCTAACATACAGCCAGTGTAACTAATACTATCAATAGCAGGAAATTGATTGATCTGAACTAGGGATAGAAATTTCTCCTGTTCTAGCCAGTTTAGGTATATCAGGAAAGATTGGTTAATGCTTTTACTCATAGAGTAGATTTCAGAGCGCCTGAGCAGATACAACCGTCACATCTATCTTCTGCTACAAGTACAACAGTCCCAAAACCCCACACAACTCCTTCTTTGACTGACTTGATATTCATCCACCAAGGCAATGTTAAGTCAAAGGCCACTTTGGCTCATCTGTTTTTCCTACGGCCAGAAGGGCACCAAAGCCTGCCAGGCGATGGATTATTTTTTCTGAATACTAATATATTTCTCTTCATCCAAATTGTGTTCTCAGGGGTCTGCTTTTGTATGGCATGCCAGCCAGCTTGCACAACTCAAGTCTTTTATTGTTTTCCCATACCAGAGGTCAAGTACACACTTTAAGCAGAAAACTGGAATGATGTTTGAAGGACAAACGCCAGCCAGACAGTACAAACAGGCCTCCGCGCCATCTGATAGTCACTCACCACATAAGTGTCAACGCGCTGCCTCCCAGAAATTGGGAGGGAATGGTTTTCCATGGTAGGGGCTGCAAGTAGCTTGAGTTTGTCAATCTTGAGAATTTGCTTATTCAAATGTTCCACAGGCCTATCACAGTCAAACAGTAGCTGAATACTAGTACACACACTTTTGTGTCATGCAAACACATTTCTATGACAGAACTGAACAACTAGCTGGCACTGTTAGCATTGACAGTGCAGCAAAATTTGAATGTGCATTCTACAATGGAAAGGAAGAAGACATAACAAGCAAGGTTTTCCACTGCACATTTTCCAGGCATGGATTTATCATAACTGCTCTGGAATCAAGAAGAACGGAAGGCCACCAGCATAGGATCTGTAGGGAAGGTGGTCTTAGTTATAATCCTGGGGAGTATGCACCGGAGTCAAGGTTCCGGTAAGGGAGTTCCATTGTGGACATAATTAATTTCCGGAAACACCCAGGCTGTGACGGACCCAAGATTACATACGCACTGGCCTGTAATACGGCTCAAGACCGTTAATGCGGCTTGGTTTTCATTGGAATTATGTCCACAATGGAACTCCCTTACCGGAACCTTGACTCCGGTGCATACTCCCCAGGATTATAACTAAGACCACCTTCCCTACAGATCCTATGCCGGTGGCCTTCCGTTCTTCTTGATTCTCAAGACCCTTTGTCACAGCTCCATTCTTCACGTTGGCAATTTATGCCATATGGAAACAGGCATGTTATTTATAATGTCCTGAGGATGATCCCATTATTCTTTTAAGGGATCGAAACGCCGTCGACACCTTGTACACCATATACACCCTTTGAAAATGTCCTAATTTCTATGTAATGGTGTCTCATGTATATTCTGTTTGTTCTATTAGAAATGTGCTTGAAACAAAGAATTTCCTTTGCCTGAACCCTTTACTTTATGTTGTACGTCTTTCTTGCTAAGTTGGATGCAGGCTTGTGTCCCACTTAAACTGTTCCATGTTTATTGTCTGTAAACATTATTTGACTGCATATTAAATATCTGTCCGGCTGGACAGATGTCTACAATATAGTACTGATTGGGTCTATATTTATTTGTAACTTATTTTCTGTCTGGGGACCACTGTCATTAGAAATAGTTCAATTACCCAAAGGTCCCTGACCGATTGTATTTGGGTCTCCTTGTTTTTTCATAGCAGGAATACAGATTCCAGCAGCTGTGTTGAGAGGATTATTGGTTTAATATTATAAATATATTAAATTTAGGATGTACGCTAACTTAGAATTTGCAACCTATGTCAGCATGTGGCAACAACGTCATATAGATAAAACTATTTCTTGTTGCACTGCCAGGGGCAACATAATTTTGCACTACATAATTTGATGAAGTTTCTTATTTTTAATCTTTTACTCGTGGCTCATGGATGTTTTCTCTCAATAGTAATGTAATATTAATTTCATCCAAAATTCTTTTTCAAGGTCCAGCTGTGGTACAATACGCCTGCCAACTTTCACAACTCTTTGGCCATACCAGAGGTTAAGGAAATAGCCGGCAGAAAACCGGAATGATGTGTGCATCGTGGGGAAGATTGGGGGATGCTCACACTACATTACATTGAGTGTATGAAGAAATTTAGAACTAGAACAAATCAAAATTGGACAAACATTTTTTTGACTAAGTCCAATGTAGTGCATTCTTGAGTAGTATAAGTAGTTAACATTCGAGTGTCTTTGAAATAGCCTGACTGAACTGGATAGAGGTGGGTAGTCCTGGAGTAGATGGACGAGATATCACCTTACACAGTAGTTGCCCTCTGCCATGTTAGTTTGGTTTTGCAAAATGTTATCCAGGATTTTTTGAGCCACTTAAAATAGGAACTATATTATAGTGCAGTCAATGGGTGAGTGGAAAGTGAGAAATTTTAGCCATTGAATCAGGCTCACCTACCAGTGACATGCTAGTTTCCTTTTCAAAATGGCTGTGGTAGTGGGAGGATTATTGTCAAGGGAACTGATACAATTCTGACTTTAGATTCTGAAGGCTCGAAAAGGTACCAGAGGAAATTCTGGGATTGTTCCAAAACTAGGTGTGTTTGGGTGAAAACCGCTATTGTACTCACTTAGGGTCAGATGTACCAACATTAGGAATACCGATTTCCTAATTGCGATTATCTCCAAATCGTAGTTAGAAAATTGGTATTCCTAATGTGTGAACCTTTTTTATTTCCATATAGCAATCTCTAGTAGGTTCGATAAATCTGGCCCATAATGGCTTGATGAAGGGGAGCAATGCACAATTTTATAGTGATTCCCGCAACTGGATGGCAAGGGAGGAACTGTTGAGCAATGTATTGAAAGCTGTGGAACGTAATTTAAATTATACAACTGTCATTGACAAGGGAGTCAGTGTTGGGCAATACTTACGTCCTATTGGTAAAGCTCCCATGATGTTCTCCTCATCAGGCATGGATAAACTGGGAGGGGCAGATGTTGCATGCAGGCTGGGCTGAGTTGTCCGTCCAACTACCCTCTGCATTTCACTTTGTGCTGTATCAACCTGAAGTCTTGTGTGGCCTATCCCAGAAGGACTGGGCCCATCCTTTATATCCCGTCAACGTAGAGTGTTGTGTGCAGGGATGCTGGACAGCTCTACATTTGGCAGGCGGAGGTGCCTTAGGATGGTGGAGGTGTTTTCCTTTGCCATCCAGATGAAGTAAACTCCATTTGCTAAACAATAATTCAGGCACTTAACTGGAGTTCAGGGTAAGCCCTAGTGGCTTGTTATGTCACTCAGCATTTCCATCCCCTCACCTGATAGACAGATGGTTTCACCTGCTGTGACCAGCGTTAAGGTATAAGAGATAGGATGGTGGCCATCGGGAGGACGTTTGTCACTGATTTCCATCACTGAGCTCTCCTGTGACAAACAATCTGTTGGTTTCTTCATTTCTTCCACAAACCTTAATAAATAATCGCCTTCTACATCCTGCTATCCTTGTCAAAAACAGAATGCAAAGGGCATTCATTCCACATCCACTGCATCTCAGGCACCGTTTTACATAAATCACCTGCGAGAGTAGAGGCATATTTTCAAATTATTGAGAGTCCTTGGTATTAGTTTATCAGCTTCCTAACCTTGCTGCAAGACAGATTGGCTAAAACCACTGAATATCGACTGCATAAATCCATCTGTGGCAGCGGCCAAGGCCATACCTCGTTCTCCTCAGCCCTCCAGTACTTTGAAACACTGTTTAACGATGGGCAGAGTTTTTCTTTCCAATATCATGTGGGACAGTTAATTTTTCTCCCTCTTCGCCTCACCATAGTTCCACAGGCACACACTTCATACTCTAATGGGAAGTGGGATCTTCACCTCACTTTCTAAGGTACCAAAAGTGAAATCTTCCAGACCTTCTCATTACAAGTAGTCATAGCTGCCAAAGTTTCAGGTTGCTTACGTGTGACATTTTCAGAATTTCAGTGTAATAATGAGTGACATTCAACAACTATGAGTGACACTTTCTTGCGAGCAAAATCAAGCAATGAAGAAGAGGGAAACATATATAAATATCATAAATTACACCCTTTGAGCAATGAGAAACTCTAAGAAGATCTTAAACTGCTGTAAAACTGACCTACTGCCCTTATATAAGCGTGTTGCCTGGAAGCAGTGCGTCACTTCAGCCAATGCCCAGGTGCAGGGTTTTTTTAATGGAAGGGGGAGGTGTGAGAAGGCTACAAACATGGGGGTGCTACCTGGAGGCTGTGTGTCACTGCAGCCAAGACTCAGATTCAGGGATTTTGAGGCAATCAGAGGGGTGTGAGAAAGCTTCATACACCCAAGGTAGCACTGAGCATGGTTGAGCAGCAGGCAGTGTTACCTATGCTCTAATCTTATTTTCCAATAATTACACACACAAAGCATTAGCATGCGATATCAGAAAGAGATACCCATCTAGTGATCAAATTGTTCAGTGCGAAACTGGAAAAGCTGCGGCAAATCCCAGCTTTTCTGCGTCACCAAATTGGGTAATCCTAGACAAACTGTTTATTTCACAGAGCCTTCTTTATGTTCATTATTACACATGAGAGTGCTTTCAAATATGTGTGTCATACAAAAACATGTTTGTATAAATTGTGATGGTTCCAACTAATTTTGCAAAAAAGTTCCTTCATATCTTTGAGTTTAACTGTACTCTGCACATGTATAACACATCACAGATATTGTACAACTGAATCAGAGGAAGGACAGGCATTCTGGGGTTACTAAATATTTCCTAAATAACACTATGGCTAAAGTGCTGCAAGTAAATGACCTCTGCACAACATACATGACATCAATTGGTATGTGAGGTGAAAATTGGATCCTGTTCATTGCTTTTCGTTGCAGTTTTATATAGCGTGCTTTGGAGCACTTTACATGAGCACCAGTTATATTATAGATGGTCAGATTTGTTTTTTAGGAACAGGAAGATTAAGTCATTTGCCCATATTCACAGGCTATTGAGCCAACGCCCAGACTTCAACCTGGTTCCCGAGTTCCAAAGTCTGCAGCTCTGGCGGTAACACCACTTGCTCTGCCATGTTTCGTGTTTGATTTAATGGCCTTTAATGTGAATCCAGATATAACGGGAATCTAGTTTGTCGATAGGCTACACATGAGAACTGACTTACCTCTCAGCAAACAGCCAGGGGTGTAGGAAACACTAAAATTCTGA
>CAWUFW010027871.1:0-24527 GCA_963921515.1 Calotriton arnoldi
GGGAGAACCTCCCTGTGGGTCAGTTTCTGCGGCTTCGCAGAAACTGTTCAGAACCTGACAAATTTAGGGAAGAGGCGGCCCTACTTGCAGGAAAACTTAATGACAGAGATTATCCATACCAAGTGGTCAGGAAGGCGCGCAAGCGAGCATGGAATTGTCACAGGGAGGCGCTGTTGGCAAAAGTAGAGAGACCGGCTAAAAACAATACTATCTGTGTCACTACATTTAACACTTCTTCCACTGCCATTAAACGCATCATCCTTAAACATTGGCGGATATTGAACTCCAGCGGTCTCAGGCTTGAGAAACCTCTATTCTCATTTAGAAGAGGCCAGAATATCAAGGACCAAGTGGTACATTCCCGATCACAGAACAACCCTCGTGGGGCTCCTCGAGGGGTTGGGGGCCTTGCACCAGTCACGGACAACACACGATGTGGTGCATGTGGCGTATGCAGATTGACAAAAAACACTAAAGACGTGGACGCGGGCCTTAGACATCCTTGGCAACAGCGAGTGCACATGAATTGCAATTCCTCCTATGTCATCTACATAATCAAGTGTCATTGTAACTTGATTTATGTGGGGATGACATGTAGAAAGGTTAAAGTGAGGATAATGGAACATAGGAGCAATATCCGCTGTGCCAGGACGAACACACGCCTTACAGCACATTACGCTGAAAAAGGACACACGGTTGAGGATATATTTTGGACGGTATTGGATAAACCTTTTTTCGCATCTTCTACAAGGGAACCATCACATGCCCTTTTAATACGTGAACAGAAGTGGGTGTACCGTATTAGAAGTCACGAGACAGGGCTTAATGATGAAATACCCTGGGCAGCTATGGGTAGTAAATAGATTTCACTCTACTATTTATGTTAGCCCGATGACATGCATTGCACTACACTGTATATCAAGTGGACAGGGTTCAGATGGCTGGCAATATTCTCCCTTCAAGTAACCCTGGGTTTACAGAAATTCACCCACGTAACCAATATGTTGGTATTAACAACCCTTATTGCTCGTCATCGGTATTATCCAACTTCCTGGTGATGAGAACGAACATGTCCCAATAACTGGGTCAGTGGTCTAGCTTTGAGAGAAAACGTGGTTTGCGTCACGGTACACGCTTGGACCACGTGTTGGGAAGTGTTAGTGGGTAAACTTACATTACACTACATTTTATATCAAGTGGAAAGGGTCTTACAAGTAATTTACAGTGCTTGAAATGGCTGACAATATCCTCCCTCCAAAGTAACCTTGGGTTTATGGATATTCACCCACGGAATCAATATGTTGGTATTTACAACCCTTTTTGTTCGTCATGGGTATTATCCAACTTCTTGAGGAAGAGAACAAATATGTCCTAATAAACTGGGTTAGCGGTCTAGACTCTAGCGGAAACGTGGTACGCGTTACGTTACACGCTTGTACCACGTGATGGGAAGTGTTAGTGAAACTAATGAAAAGAACGGGAGACCGGCTATTGATGTCCCTGCACGGCACTGAGAGAGACTTACTAAAGCGGCGGCGTACCACTCTTGACGAAGTAAGGAGTAGGGGGGTACTTTGGCTGCTCTCGCTATACTATCTTAAGGGCACACTTGTAATACACGTGAATTTTATGAGTAGCGCTACGAACTTCATCATGGGGGCGTTACATGTATAAAAGGAGGGATGTGTACTTTGGTTTTTAACAAAACCTAGTGATCCCCACGGATATATTTCTATATCTAGAGGCACACAGATCGGTGGTGCAGAGGTGTGAAGGATTCTTTTCTTTGAAGCCCTTATTATGGTGGGTTTTGCTGGTAAAATGGATATGACGCTCCGGCAAAAATTTCTCTACCCGCAATATATGATCGTTTGGGTAGTTTTGGAACTTCATACGGCTTCTATATATAATCTAGCAGTAGATTATATACTCTAAGTATATTGATTTTTTCCACAGTGTGTGACTACAGAGGGTCGCCCTCTACTCCAGTGCCAGTTTTAGCATTCTACCTAATAAACTCGGTAGGATGGGCAGAGTGTTGTACCAAGTGAGACCGAGATATATTACACCTAAAGATATATCTAAAACTATGAGTACGATATGGGGCAGGGGGCCTCAATATCATTTTTATTTTATTTTATTCCTTGACTGCGTGGAGGTGTTCATCATCATTAGCACGTTTAAACATCTATATGGCACGCTATTAGCATATAAGGATGTTATTCACAGACTGTGTGTGATATGTACCATTGGTAGGGCCATTGTATGCCCGCCAGATTTTTAAAGGGTGTGTTATTCGTTATTTATGAAGCACCCTAGTCGCACCAAATGGGTTGTTTTGAATGTAGGAGAGTTTATGAGAGCACACTATAAAATTCTTTTCTTTCTTTGTATTGAGTTGGTGTATTTTGGACAGTTTGTTTTCACTGTTTTTATGTTTCTATTCACAGTTTCCATTGGAAGAGTAAAGTTACCAACAACTCCAGACTTACAGGTGGAGTAGAGCCCAGAAAAGTGGGTTTTCTAGAGGGGTTTAATTGGAAAAGTAGCATAGGGATCCTGTTTGTCCTGATGAATGCCCGGGAAAGAACCTAAAACCGGCAGAAACATGTCGACCGCTATGCAGAACGGAGGGGTGGTGAGTACCTAATTTACTCACACCACCACCATCCGTAGGTATATTTATTGTACCTTTTTTAGCTCTGACTAGGGAATCGAGGAGTAAAAATATTATTTAGATATCCCATAGCCAGTTTTAATTCACGATACATCTGCACCTTTATAGGATCCTGTCTTTTCCTTTCTTTCTTGTCACTGTTGTATTGTCTACCCCTCCCTATTGCTCCGCCTCTAGCGTTGGTCTGCGCAGAGGCGTCAGTAGCAGCCCTATGATGAAGCATGCCACAACTTGTTGTGGGTGAGGGCAGTTTTTACAAAGTTGTTGTGCTCTCTTAGTAGACTACATTCGGTAAACAAAAATAGGACGACTGTTACTCGCTCTAACGCATTCGCACTCAGCCTGCATCAAGAAAGTGTGGATGACTTAATGACCCAGTTTGCACCGCTATTTGAAGGCATAGGCTGTTTGAAAGATCGCTTGATAAAGCTTCACATTGACGAGTCAATTCAGCCAGTGGCTTTACGACACCAACGGGTGGCTTTCCACCTTCGGCCGAAGGTGGAGGAGGAACTGGTCAAACTGGAACAGGCTGATGTCATTGAAAAAGTGGATGGCCCGACTCCCTGGGTGTCTCCAATTGTGGTTGCCCGTAAACCCAAGCAGCCGGGAGACATCCGGATCTGCGTAGATATGCGTCTGCCCAACCTGGCCATAAAGCGAGAACGACACCTCACCCTTACAGTAGATATCGTGGCTGAGGTCAGTGGTTCGAAATGGATCTACGCGCCGGATATCACCAATTGATGCTGGATCCAGCCTCCCATGTGATCACCACTTTTTCCACTCACGTGGGATTAAGAAGGTACAAGCGCCTCAGTTTTGGAATTTGGAGTGCTGAGGAGGTTTTCCAGGACACCATCAGGGGAGTACTTTCCGGCCTCGAAGGAGTGTTCAACAACAGTGATGACATTCTTGTTCATGCCCCCACATTGGAGGAACATTTTGACCGCCTAAAGGATGTATTTCAACGGTTAATGGAAAACGGATTAACGCTCCATAGAGAAAAGTGTGACTTCCTTAAGAAGGAAATATCTTTTTTTGGCTACCATTTCTCTCAAGAAGCGGTGTCACCAGACCCCCTCAAGGTCCAGGATATCCAAGCAGCTCCTGCCCCCACCAACGTAACCGGAGTAAGAAGCTTTCTGGGGATGGTGAACTACTGTGGCCGGTTCATCCTCAACCTTACAGATCTTACTGCTCCGCTGAGGGAATTGGTCAAATCTAATATTGCTTGGAACTGGGGACCTGAACAGGAAAACGCTTTTCAGGCCACGAAGCAAGCTCTTTCAGCAGAGACTACCTTAGTTTATTTTGACCCAGCAAAGGAATCAGAGCTGTCAGTGGATGACAGTCCTACCGGACTTGGAGCAGTGCTCTCTCAACAGCAGGGCAACGGGAATGGACCCCGGTGGGATATGCCTTCCGAGCACTAACGGCGACGGAACAGAGATATTCATATATTGAATAGGAGGCCATTGCTATCCACTGGGGCTGCCGCCATTTTCATTTATACCTTTATGGACAACCTTTTACGGTACATACTGATCACAAGCCTCTTATTCCGTTGTTCATGGGGTTGTCATCTAAGCCCCCACCTAGAATTTAGAAAAGGATCCTTCAACTGCAAGACTATCACTTCACAGTGGTTTTCCGTCCAGGAACTCAAAACCCTGCGGACTATCTCTCTAGGAATGCCCGTCCGGCCACCAAGGTCGAGGAAATGGATGCAGAGGAGGTGGAAGAATATGTCCGTCTGGTGGTGGAAAGGTCCAGGCCACTCCCTATCTCATTGCAGGAAATTATAGAAGCAAACACAAGGAGATGATCTCCTTGTGTTTGCCAGGAAATTATGGAAGCCACAATAACGAACAAATGCCTCCAACTCTGCATTTCCGCTGTGAGATCAGGAAAATGGTATACCCTGCTGGACAAAACTGTCTATCGCACGGAGGAGGCAAGATCAGCACTGCTGTCTCTACACAATGTGAGGAGCGAGTTGATAATATCTCCAGAAAGTTGTCTGATGAGAGGTCCTAGATTGGTGATTCCAGGATGTCCACAACAGAGGGTTGTTGATCTGGCGCATTTAGCTCATCAGGGAGTAATCAAGACGAAGTCCAGATTAAGATGCAAGGTGTGGTTTCCTAGTCTGGATGCCCTTGTGGAACAAGTGGTGCGTCAGTGCTTGCTTTGTCAAGCAACAGTTCCTGCTGATCCGCCGGCGCCCATTATTAGTGAAGTCATTCCACCTTTTCCCTGCATCGAGCCAGTTCAGATTTCGGAAGTCTCCCCGACGGGCGTCATATGCTTGTGGTTATTGACGATTTCTCGAAATATCCTGAAGTTGAAATTTTGGAGTCTATCACTGCCAGCCAGACCATTCCTCGGTTCGAGAAAATCATGGCTACGCATAGACTGTTTAAAGAACTGTGCACAGACAATGGTCCTCCTTTCTCAAGCCAAGAATTTGCAGAGTATTTACAATCCAGGGGAATCCATCACCGAAAGGTCACGTCCCTATGGCCTCAAGCCAACGGAGAGGCGGAACGCTTCATGCACACTCTTAACAAGACCATCAGGATTGCGGTGGCGAAACGACGGGAGGTGGATTGTGCTATTTATGGTTTCCTGCGAGAGTATCGGATGACCCCTCACTCCATCACCCAAGTTAGTCCCATGTCTTTGTGCATGAACCGCCCAGTTGGAGGTGTGATTCCGCACCTTGAAGTTGTGTCCGCCAAGCAAGAGCAGGTGGCAGAAACGCTACAGAAATGCAGGCTGAGGAATGAACAAGTATCCAGGAAGCTTGGAGCTAGACAGAGCTACCTAAAAGTAGGGGATACCGTCATGGTGAGGAATCGATACCCCCGGGGAAAGTTCAGTCTGCCTTTTGAACTTGAACCCTGGACAGTCCAGAAAGTGCAGGGGACCAGGATCACTGCGAGGAGGGATGGAGTGACCATTACCTGGTATGTATCCTTTTTCAAGGCGTACCAGACTCCTGGCAGCCATCAAACGGGGGGTCCTCAGATCCCGAGTGAGCCAGAACCAATGTCGGATGATGGGTCAGGGGCTTGTGGAAGGTTTGGCAATCTCGAGTCTCCAAGTCTGAGGCCATTGCCGTCCGGAAGGGGAAGTACCTGTCTGCTAGAGGAGTCATCAGGTGGGTCGGCTGAACGAAACACGTCGCCCAGCTCGGACGAATCCTGGGGGCATGAGGATGGTGTCTGACGTGGAGGGGCAGAGAGGTACCAGCTTCGACCTTGTCCAGCCAGATTGTCTCGTTTGAAGGGCTTTGTAGTACATTGAACTCATTTGATGAAGTGAACAGTTATTTTGAGTTGTTGCTATTTGGTGCTGTGTTTTGGTGGTTTTTTTTGGTTTTGTTTTCTTTGTTAATTTAGGAGGAATGTTACATGGGCCCTGATGAACCAGGCTCATGTGGTCACCCACTAGAGGGGTGTTTCTGTAACTCCCCCTTCATACGTTGGTCCCGATAGTCACGACTGTGACGTAGGGACGTTAGGGTTAAATAAAGAAACTTGGGGCGTTACTGAGTTAGTTTAATTGCTACCACACCACACTGTGTCTGCGCGATTCTTTTACTAACGCAGGTTTAGGCCTTGCTTCTAAACGTTCCCTGCCACGGCTGGTGAACAGAACAGTGCAGAGCAAGGAAACCACTGGCTCAAATACTGAATAGGTGGCTTTTCTGGTAAAAAAACTAAAACGCATTGACAAAATCATTGCGTTTGGCTTTTGTATTACGCTTGGACAGAGGTACACAACAGATTGGTACACATGCACACAGAGCAACACACAAAATCACTCCTACAAACACCCATTTTCACTAAGTCCAACAAACATACAGACTATCATGCACACAGGCCACAAGCATACAGACATTAATGCACACACATCAATAGTCATACAAAACCATGTGTAGTGGGGCAAAATATGGTGCGCAGCAAGGGACACAAAGTAAAGTGCAGTAGGGGAACACATGCTGATGTGCATAAGGGGAGTACAAGCTGACATGCAAAATGGGACACTAGTGATGCACCTCAGGGGAGCACTGGGTGTGCGCCTCTGGGAAGCACCTATTGGGAACACTGGGAACTGTGCATTAGAGGAGCCCTGAGTGATGTACACATCAGGGTAATGCTGTGGCATTATGGATTAACAGCCGTAAGGATTTCTGTTTCCCCTATATGTGACTTGCTTGGGTGATTATTGGGGTATCTAAAGTTTCCCGCTATAAGGGTCGGGCCCTAGGCCCCCATGTCATTATAATGACCAGGCAGACACAGTAATGTGCTATCTAGAACTGGCCCAGGACACGTGCTCCTGGCTCCTTTTATTGGCAGGGTCACATGACCTGTGACACCTGTGGTGGATGGGTGTGGGGTGATGGTGGAAGCCAGCCCTCGGGTAGTGGCTGGTAACTACATATCCAGAGAAACACTAGAACAGTGACCAGCCAGTCACTACATCCCTCCCAAACTTTATTAAAATGGGACAAGTCCAACCTGTGAGAGAGACCAAAAGGACAAAAAAACTCCACTGAGTCTCTTCAGGTTGTTTTCCCGGACAGAATAAGTGGACAGGTGCAGCTGGGAGCACCAGGCATCACAGAACATCTCCATTGTTTTAACCAGACTACTCTGGGCCTGAATAGCAGTGTAGATGAAATCTGGATTTCACGGTCACCAGACCAAATTGTCACAGTTCACCTGGGCACTATAGGTCCTGTCCCACCTGGTCTCACTGTGTGGAATTCTATCTACAATGCTTGCTGTGAGGGTGTATGTGGAACAATAGTGAAGCCTGTTGCTGATCTGTTTTCACATACGCCCTTGGCTCCGTGGACAGCAAGCCTCCAAAGACTGATGACGTCCAGGCGACTGTTGACGAGTCTTCCTCAGATGCTGCAGTGCTTCCAGCTGCCCAATGGTGGAGCAAATTCCTTCTTCCTTCCTTCTCTCACACGGATTCCCCTGTCTTAACAGGATTCCCCTCTCGCAGGAGTCCCCTGAGGTCCTCTTTACTGGGCTTCCACAGGACTGTGTGGACTGCGCTGTGTCTCTCCGATGCCATACTATTGGCCCATGGAGAAATTGCTATGAGTCCCACCTTAAAGTCACTCGCTCTGCCTCAAGTGTAGTTGTTTCCAAGTCGGGGTACTCCTGCCATCCTGACTCTGGTGTACAGGCATCTGTTGCATAGTTTTTGGGCTAGCCAGACTCTGACAGAGACCTTCGTGCTTCCTGGTATCGACTGGAGAGCTGCTGCAGACGCAGCTCTCATGTCAGGATTCCTCTCTCACCGGCAATCCCTGAGGCCCTTGCCCCTAAATTTGCCACTGGCTGGTGAGAATTGCTCTGATCCTCTTTTAGGCCCCGCGACCGAGGGCACTCAGGATGTCTGAACAGGACCACCACCGAGTCTCATGTGCAACCCCAAAGATGGATGGTACAAATGGTCCAGTATTCTCTCTTCAGCAGGCTCCAGGTTCACTTGGTCTAACTGAAGATTTCTGGGTGGCCAGCATCTCAGGGTGCCAAAGATGCTTCATTGACCGCTGGGTTTTTTATAGGTATAGTGCTCCACTCTAGATGTCGAAGGCTCCTTAGATGTTCTTGGGGATGCACAGCGCACTGGCACCGGTTCACGGCCAGCGGCAGCTACAGCGCCTTGTCCAGACGGGCATCCTCTTCCCTCTCCTGAAGCATGTTGGCAGGGGAGCCATGGCACAAGCTACATTTCCCCCACGCCATCCTTGAAGGCTGCCTCACCTACACAAGCAGGTCCAACCTGCTTCTCGCCAATGTAAGGTTCGGGCCTTAGGCTCCCATGTAATTATAATGACCACACAGACACCGAAATGTATTATCTAGAACTGGCCCAGGGCACATGCGCCCAGCCCCTTTTATTGGCATGTTCACATGACCTGTGACACCTGTGATGGGTGGGTGTGGGGTGATGGTGGTAGCCAGCCCTTGGAAAGTGGCTGGTAACTACATACCCTGAGAAACACCAGCCGGTCACTACACTCGCCATGTCTATTTTTAGGTCGAGCTTTCGAGACCTCTTGTGTATACTTTAGTATATACTTTATATACTTACTTCTTTGTGGGCTTAAAAGCCCCCCTCTGCTTTTCATTTGTTTGTTTCAGTGTCCTTTAAAAATCCTTGCTTCTTAGTGGTCAACCCTTACTCTTTGTCCCTCCTTTTGGTGGTTGGTTTCCTTCCACAGAGCAGGGACTAATTACTGTATTTTTACACCTTGCTTGTTTATCTGTTCTTGGGGGACTCTTTTTGTAAAATTTCTTTCCTGCTCGTGTTACATTGTGTGTGCATGCTCCGCTGCGGCGCCGTTTTAGTATTGCATCTTCCCTCCCACTCCCTCCTTTCCCTGTTGTTGCTGCATGGTGCTGCTTCAGTCGTGAGCTTTTATTTTATGGTAAAAAGTGTCTTTCGCTGCTGGTTTTCTTCACACTCTGCTCGTTATCCAGTATGCACACTTTGTTTCTTTTAAAGGTTTGCTACTGTTGACATACAATCAGAAGGAAGATTTGCATGTAATGCTGTACACCAATGTGACCAGAGATGACTGTCACTTTGAAACCTTAATATTGCATAGCGCTCAGAAATGTTTAGTGCTGATGAAATTAATCTAAGCAGAAAAGCAACAACTGTAAGGCAGCTCCCATGCTCCGTTTGGAATGGAGAGCAATTTGCATTATTTGCTGTGGCTTTCACTCTGCCCCCTTTAATTTTCTTCATCGGCCGTGGCTGGAAAAGATCAGCTGCTGTGGTCCGATTGGAGCTGCTGCGACCATGGTGCTCTGCTGCTCCGTGAGTCTTTAGTTTTTAACCGACCATTTACATTTGTAAGAGCCCTTTTAAGGGATAAAAGGGTGTTTCAATATCAAACAACTTTTTGAGTTCACTCGCTTCTTTCCTACCGGTGCTTTGCAGTCAGTCTTCCCTCTCTCCGCCCTCGTTTGTGTAACAGTCAGCGCGCCAGTGTTTACCGCTGGCGCGCGCCAGCAGTTCCCCGCCCCTGCGCTCACGCCGGCCGGCGTGAGCGCGTAGTTAAATAAAGATGGGCGGAGCTGCGACGGCAGTCCACGCCTTACACCAGTACAGTGTGTGTGTGTCTTTCATTACGGCGCACAGCGAGGCCTCGGCGCGCAGCCATTGGCGGGAGGGTGGCCCCCCCCGAAATGTAACATTGGCGACGAGGAGCGGAAATAACTCGCGCCTGCTCCTTCACAGCTGAGAAGCACCTCAGCAAGCCCAGACCACGTGGGCATTACCTGCATGCTGAAACCCCTGCCGGGCAGCACCCCAGTGATCCCTGCCGCACCACAGACTCAAGCCCAGCAGCTGTAGGAAGGGCAGCAGTGCATGGCGATCTCTTCATGCTCCAGCAGCCACTGGTCAAGACGACCGACACCGTGCGGACTGGGTGAGTCTTGCACGCATGACGCAGTGAAGGGCCCACAAGCGCACATTGTCCCAGGCCAGTCCGACCACGTGCCTCGCGACCAGGCGCACGCGGGACCACGCTACGCCCAGCATCTTCACACCACCACCTAGCGCATCAGGGCCCACCACTAGTGTGCAGCGCTCTCGCCAAGCCGCCTCTCTGTGCACACGCCTACCACCATGGGGGATCAGGACAACGCCGACCAGGCCCCAGCACCAGCGCATCCGCACCACCCCCCCTCGGGTGTCCTGCCTCCATTCAGTGCGTTGGCAGACCCCACCACGGCAGCACCACGGTGGCAGACCTGGTTGGCCGCCTGGAGAACTATTTCATTGCCACAAGGGAGAAGGATGGGGCAGTAAAACGCTCGCTGCTGCTCCATTACGCAGGGGAAGAGATCTATCTACTATTTAAACACCTACCGAACACGGGCCCTCCCGAAGACTACGCCGCAGCGATTACCGCCTTGAACGCTCACTTTGACCACCAAATGAACCCAGACTTTGAACATTTCAAGCTGAGGCAAGCCAAGCAAAGAGAGGGTGAGTCAGTGGACGCCTTCCATGCGCGACTCAGGGAACTAGCCGATACTCACCTCATGGGGGACCGTGCAACGGAAGAAATCAGAGCCCAGCTAATTCTCGGGATACGCAGCAAAATCCTGCGAGGCCTCATACTCAGGCAACCGAACATACCGATGAACAACATCCTTGTCCTGGCGCGGTCTCACGACCTTTCGCAGCGCGGGCAGAAGAAATGGACATGGCACTAGTGCGTGGGGCGGAAAAGAGCGTCGTTGTCAAGACGGAAAGGGCTGACGCAGTCAGAACAAGAGACAAATCCTACAGACCACGAGATCGCCAGCCGCAAGCCCCAAAGAACCACTGCGGATACTGTGGGTATGAGGAGCACCCCGCGCAGTCATGCCCAGCGCAAGGGAAGACCTGTACCAACTGTGGCATCGTGAACCACTTCGCATCAGTGTGCAGAAGGAAGACACAGCGTAAGGAAGGAGGCCGACCCAAACAAATGAGGAGGATGGTCCGCCAACTATTGCATGTCTCGCTCGCATCCCAACAAGGAGGGAAGAAGAGAGAGCAGACAGTCTACCAAGGGGACGATTCCACATCGGAAGACGAAGGGGAGATGTACTTAGTCTCGTTCACCCGAGCCCTAAAGTGTAGGAGACGGCCCCAACCTCGCTGCACAGTACAAATTGCGGGGTCAGATGTCAATGCGGTAATCGACACAGGAGCCTCAGTGACAGTAATGGGAATCCAGCAATACAACAAGCTGAGACCAAAACCGGAACTCAGACCATCGAAGGCCCAGATCTTCGCGTATGGTAGCGGCTCACCATTGCCCCTCCGAGGCAAAATGACCGTGCCAGTACGGTCAGAAGGCGTCGAGATTACCATCGACATCCACGTCATAAACCAGGAAGCGGTCACGCTGCTCAGCAGCCATGCGGCTGAAGACCTAGGGCTGGTGATGTTTGCCAGGAGAGTACAAGCAGACCAGACGGAAGAATTGCTGAGTCAGTTCGGAGACCTGTTCAAGGGTCTAGGGAAGATAAAAAGAGCCCCCATCCGACTACACATAGACCCGGCCATCCCGCCAACGGCCCTAAGACACCGGAGGATCCCTTTTCATCTCCGACCACTGGTAGAGGAAGAATTAAAAAAGCTCGAGGACCAGGGGGTCATAGAGAGTGTCCGGACCTACACCGTGGGTGTCACCCATGGTAATCGCAGAGTAGCCTCGCCAACCAGGGAAGATCCGACTCTGCATTGACATGCGCCTCCCAAACAAGGCCATCGGGCGTGTACGCCACATAACACCGACTATGGACGACATCGTGGCCGATCTGAATGGATCCAGATGGTTCTCGAAGCTGGATCTGAACGCGGGGTATCACCAACTAGCCCTCGCCAAAGACAGTCGATACATAACTACGTTCAGCACACACCTAGGCCTCCGGAGGTACAAACGGTTGAACTTCGGCATCTCCTCTGCAGCTGAAATATTCCAAAACGCTGTCAAGGAGATCCTGGTTGGGCTACCCGGCGTCCTAAACGTGAGTGATGATATCCTTATCCACTCAAAGACAGCAGAAGAACATTACCGACACGTGAGAGCCACCCTGAAGAGACTCCTGGACCATGGAGTCACCCTACACAAAGACAAGTGCCTGTTGTTCCAACAAAAAATAGAGTTCTTCAGCAACACGTTCACCCAAGAGGGCATACAGGTTGATCCCCGGAAATCCCAAGCGATCAAGACCGCATCTGCCCCCATTACCGTGGCAGAAGTACGCAGTTTCCTGGGAATGGCCATGTACTGTGGCCGCTTCATTCCGGACCTAGCCACACTCGCGGAACCCCTCCGAAATCTCACCGGAGCTGATGCCATGTGGCAATGGGGCCCAGCCGAAGAGACAGCGTTTCAAGCCGTCACGACCACACCACGCTGGTGTACTTTGACCCAGCAAAGAGGACCGAAATCCTTGTAGACGCCAGCCCCGTAGGCCTGGGGGCAGTTCTCACCCAAGAACAGGAGCCCGGCGGATGGGCCGCCCTCGCGTATGCCAGCAAACACCTGTCTCCAACGGACAGACGATACTCTCAAATTTAAAGAGAAGCCCTTGCTATCCGGTGGGGCTGCAGGCACTTCCATTTGTACATTTGCGGACACCCGTTCACCGTTGTCACGGATCACCAACCTCTGGTGCCACTATTCAGAGGGTCAGCACCTCACCCGCCGCCACGCATTGAAAGGTGGGCCATCGGGCTCCAACACTACGACATGGACGTGATCTATCGACCCGGCGCCAAGAACCCGGCCGACTTCCTATCAAGGCACCCAGACACAACCGGAGAAGGAAGTGAAGAACCCAGCAGTGAAGACACCGAGGCACACCTAGACATGATCGCAGCACTGACGTGCCCCCGAGCACTGACGCTTGAAGAGGTGGCAACCGCAGCCGAGCACGACCCTGTCATGGTCAAAGTTCGGGACACTATCCAAGGAGGGCTGTGGCGTCAATTCCTACAATCAGCAAATACGTGGCCGAGCCCTGAGAAGGAAGACCTGATGCACATGTGGAGGGTCAGGAATGAGCTAAGTCTCACTCAAGGAGGCACTCTCCTCAGAGGACCCCGGATTGTCATCCCGACATCCCTGCAGCAGCGGGCAACACAACTCGCCCATGGGGGCATCAAGGAGTGGAGAAAATGAAGGCCCGCATGAGGGAAAAGGTCTGGTTCCCAGGGATGGATGCCTGGGTAGAAGAGACCGTCCGGAAGTGCCCATCCTGCCAAATAACGAGCGGGCCCGAAAGACCAGCGCCCATCCACACAGAGGAACACGGCCAGAGCCCATGGGAAAAGGTGAGCGTGGACTTCGGAAGTTTCCCCGATGGGGGTGTCACACTAGCCCTTATCGACAGCTACTCCAAGTATCCAGTGGTGGAAGTCGTGAGCTCAACGGCTTTCCTGCACGTCGGCCCTGCCCTAGAGAAGATGTTCGGAATGTTCGGATGTCCGGAGGAGCTCCGCAGCGACAATGGGTGACAATGGGCCCCCGTTCCAAGGACACGAATTCATGCACCACCATGGCATCCGGCACCGGCGCATCACCCCGCAATGGCCCCAAGCCAACGGGGAGATTGAACGTCTCATGAGAACGATAAACAAGACACTTCGCATTGCAGTGGCGGAACAAGGCGATCCAGAACAAGAACTGCAGAGGTTCCTAAGGGAGTATCTTAGCACACCGCACTGCTCAACGCGCCAAGCACCCTGGGCGCTGATGTTCAACGGCACCCGACGGGATGGGCTTCCCACTGTGCCGGGATGGTCTCCCCCTCCATTTGATGAAGAGCGTGCCCTCAGGAGGAGAGAGAGGCGCAACAACACCGCTAGCCAAGCTCGGCGAGCGGTATCCCGCCAACTACAGCAAGGGGACACCGTCATCATGAAGGACCGGAGGCCTGGAGGGAAGTTCCGGACTCGGTACGAGCAGGGGTACTGGACTGTGATCAACAGACAAGGAACCCTGGTGACTGTTGAGAAGGAGGGAGAAACGGTGACCCGCAACATCTCGTGGTTCAAACAAGTGGACAGGCCCACTCCTCCTATTGACACCATGACCCACGCTGGGGAGGCGGAGGTCAGCCAAGGGGAGCTCCAACTAGCCAACGACCACCATCCAGAAGCGACCGCCTTGCCGGCAAGTCCAGAGGCCGCCCTGGAGACCCCCGACCTGCCTCCAGCACCCAGCACCCCGATCCCTGCCTCCGCCACCGGCCGGGGCCCTTCCAGGTATGCCCTGAGAGAGAATCCCCCGCCGAGCACCCGCCTGAGGGACTTTGCCTGTCAAGTAAGTGGACTACGAGACTCTTGAGATACAGTCAAGGACTGAGTTAAGATGGGATGTAACAGTCAGCGCACCAGCGTTTACCGCTGGTGCGCGCCAGCAGTTCCCTGCCCCTGCGCTCCCGCCGGCGGGCGTGAGCGCGTAGTTAAATAAAGATGGGCGGAGCTGCGACGGCAGTCTGCGCCTTACACCAGTACAGTGTGTGTGTGTCTTTCATTACGGCGCACAGCGAGGCCTCGGCGCACAGCCATCGGCGGGAGGGTGCCCCCCCCTGAAATGTAACAGTTTGCACCACCCCGGCTGCCCTCCGTGGTCTTGCTACCTCTTCGCGGGTCCTACTCCCACCCATGCACAAACATGCTCTGTAATAGCACTGTCGATTTAACTTAAGCATACAAAACGTGGCCAGGTAAGTGTGAGCCCAGCGCACTGTTGTTGGCCATTTACTGAATTCCATCTCGTTTCTATCTTTTCAAATTCCTTCCTCGCCTCGGTTAATTGTGCCTTCCTGCCTCTATAACTCCTCCCTGCAGGAGGACAGCCCAGCCCCGAGGCTGCTCATCGATGGAGTAATCTCTCTCTGCTTGTGACTTTTCTCTTTTATTTTTGGCAACATGGTGAAGCGTTAATCAGTATTACAACCCAGGAGAGACATGCCTGCTCTCGCATAGGATCAGTATTGTTAAACAGCTGAGAAATGCTGCTGCCAGTAAGTCATGAGTACAGTAGCCTGGCAGAGACATGCGGGTATTTCCAACCTATTCTTGAATTGCCGATGCTTGTAAATGAGCAGTGTAAATGTGCCAGTGCTTCGATATTGCGAATATTGCATCTCAACTCACACATCCCACTGAAAGCCACGCAGAATTGTCCGAACTGTCATCTAAAACGATAACAATTCTTAAGCAGGGTAGGTATTTTCATATACATTTATTGCAGTCAGGCTGCACTCGTATACTATCAGGTCAGTGTTGCAACAGTGCCGCAAAATGCTTTAAAAAACTGGTTGACCAATACCGTTACTCATATATTATCTTCGCAACTCAGCTGAAAATGGAGACCTGCTTGTTTTGGTTTTCTCTTTCTTCTTCATTCTCTCCCATTTGGCTCTTAACATCCCCCAGCCCACCCCTTTAGCCCACGGTGCCTGCAACAGCCCCTCCCTCCTGCCTCCCCTGTGCCCTGCAACTGCTACAGAATTTCTCTGCTCTGGAATCTCGGCAAAAGCTGGAAACACGCAACAAGCATTAAAGATAATTGTAAAAATCTATCTTTTAGTTAATCTTTCTGACGCCTGGAGACATGCAAGGTAGAAGCTGAAAAGTTAACTAATTTTTTTTGTGTTATTTTCCTGCCATGCATAATCCACATGCCTCGCAAGACACAGCTAGCTGTATGATGGGGAACATTATTAGGTGTCGGAAATGTATGTTGCTATTCAATGCTTGTTCATTACCTTTAATCAGCCAACACATTGGTTAAGACTTTGGTTATGAGTGACTTTTATTGACGAGTGCAGAACAGGGGATAGTCTTAAAGCTTTTTTTGTGAACTACCGAAATACCTTGTTTTGATTGCTTTCCATGCAGCCTTAAACACTGATCTTGAATAAGGGATTAAACTGTGCATTTCTAGTCAGCCTGAGACTTGCTACCTATCACGTTTTTTAGGTCTCGCCCTGAAACCCAGCGCTTCAGCGCTGGCTCTGGGCGAGACATTTTGTAGTGGGCTTTCAGAAATGCGACCACAACTTTTGGCTGGCCTAGAGCATGCGAGTACGCGCGCAGTAACGCGCATTCCTCGCATGCTCCAGGCCATCTGCCTTTGATGTCACTTGCTCCTCCCCCTCCCCCACCACAGAGCGCTTCTCGGGGCCGCGCGGCCGTGTCACTTTCACGGCCGCGCGTCACTTGCTCTCCCGCTCCTCCCCCCTCCCCCACCACAGAGCGCGTCTCGCACGGCCGCGCGGCCAATGCTTGTTAGGTCTGCTTTCGCTTTCACAATCCCTAGCGTCCTCAAATTTGCACACTCATTGGCAAGTTAAGCTCTGTCTCTGCCCTCGGAAGGAACCCGTAGACTTTCAGTTCATGCTTGTGCTGCCCCTGCCGCCTCGGGCGGGAATCCGTGCAAGTGCTCGCCGCCCCTTTTCAAGTTCGAGCGCCGCGCGCAATTGTTAATTAGCACGTTCGTGCCCGGAGCGGCCTGTGACCAGCGCTTGTTCTCTTTTACTGCTTTCCCCCCTTGTATTCCCACAAGAGCCTCTCCCTCCTACCAGCTTCAAAATCAGCCTCAGCTGGAGCGTCGTCCAGCACACTCGCCGCAATCTTTGCCTCCTTCCAAATTCGTCTCCCGGGGCAGATCGTGCTTGTGCTGCCACTGCCGCCTGGAACGGGAATCCGTGCAACTGCTCGCCGCCCCTTTTCAAGTTCGAGCGCCGCACGGGACCAGCACAACTCCGGGGAGTCCCGAATCGATTTACCCGCGGCCACTACCTCTGCCCCCGACTCCTCCAGCTCCAAAGCCACCGTGATGGTGAACACAGACCCTCTGGCAATCCGCTACCAACCGTAAGTAATTCTGACTAGTTTCAGGTTATCTTAACTAGTGGTTTCATAGACTTGCAAGGAGCATTAAAAAGCAACCTCCCGACTCCTGGAGCCTCCGCGAACTGCTACTCGCTGGCCGCCATGTTCTCTCTTGCCATGCCACCAGACAGGGCTTTGTGTAAAACACAAAAAAAACGCCTCCTCAAAGCAGACATTAATCACTTCCCTTTAAAAACCACACACATTGTATATGTACTGAGATGCATAGCACATCTATTGTGTTGGGTCTTTCTGAGTTTGTGTAAGCATCGGACTTTGTACTGGAAGGGTCTAGTACAAATCCTACACTACACGGCGCTCAATCACCTCTACAACATGATGTGAAGCCGTGCATTGCACAAGGTATAAAAAATAAGGTGTCAGTACAAGGGATGACAGCAGCAGGCCAGTGATAGTGCTGTGTTTTGCCCCTTGCATACTGCAGCACACCACATTTGGTTGCTGCGCTGCATTGCGTTGAAAATCAAGTAAATCTGGCCCAAAATAATAAATTTCTGATTCTGCGGGTAACACCCGCATTAGCAGTTCAAACATATCACCAATAAATTAATTGAAATATAATTGGATATACTGTGTCACCTCTGACGATTTAGCAAACTGATCCATGAGTAAAACATAATTGCGATACCCCTCTTTTATATCAAGTGTGCACAGGTAGGCTTGGGTTCATATGCATCCGTGCAAGACACAATCTTTATTTTCTAGCACTAGCATTTTGCATAGTATCGGGATCCCTTTTTTTATCAATGTATGTTAAAATGATAACGTAACACAATAATGCTTCCACAGATTTTGCTGCATAATCTGTCTTTCTTGCCACATAATTTAGTAATCACTGCTGCATAACGTGGTCCTCCACTGGTTCATAATTCCAGTGGCCCTCCTGACCGTGCATGCACTAGAGGGTGTGCGCGCTTGAAATCTTCTATTTCCATCCCGAGTCCCTCCTTCAACCTTTCACCTTCAACTGGTATACTTTCTTGTTCATTTTGTGCAGGCTGCAATCCTATTCCTTCTCTCTCAACTCATCATCTGCCTCAAACCATCATCCTACCTCTCTTCTCGCTTTACTTTCTAAGCTTTTTTCTTTTTTAGGTCTGGCTTGACAGTCCGCTGTCGCTATGCTTTATGTGATCAACAGAAAGAGCTATAATAATTACTCATGCGGAAGGGGCTTTAGCTTCGCCCACATTTGAATCTTTCTTCCTACAGCATTGATTGGCTAGAAGTTGTGTGCTTCCCTGAAAAGGAGTGCTTGTATTGCACTTAGGGAATGATCAATACAGTAGGCCTGAGTGTGTTATAGTGGCAACTCCATGATGCCATAGGACCAGATTTTCTCTAATTATTTCCCTGTGTGTGGTAAAATAATATGTGTGTACTCTTTTCTTAGCTGTGTGTAAAGGTGAAAGTAGCAGTCAAATATTTCTCAGGGACGTTGGGTTTGTGGGGGAGCTCCAAGAATTTGTTTAAACTGTTAGCAATAGAACAGTAAACGGGTTCCCTGCTGCTCCTAACAGGGACCCATTCATAAAAATGGGAGCACTACTTTGTGTGAAATTACTTTGCCCTGAAAAAGTACATAGCAGATGTAAAAAAATGGGAGCGATGGTCACACCAGAAAGTGTTACTTTTGCAGAGAAAGCACCAGAATAAATAAACATATTGGGAATTGTTCTCTTTGACAAGTTTGCTAAATAATACATTATTCTGATGCATTTTCTCTCAAAATATCTGATCCTCTAATCAGTTTAGACTTCTTGCACTGTAATTTCCAAAAGGAAAATTTACAGTATTATAGGCAACTAACATTTAAACTTCTCTTCAGGCAGGGGAGTCCAAAATAAATCACTCCATCACATAAATAATCTAGTTTTAACCAGTGTACAAATATTTTAGATAGTTTGAGCAGAGGCTTCAATACCCCTCGTTACAACTATTAGTTGTTTAAATCAGTACAAGGTGGGCTCTCCTTCACTGCAAAAGAAGAAAGACCCAAAGTGATTATAAATAGCATGTGTAGGGAATATTTTCTCTTTGATAAGAAGTTGATGAAATACATTCAAAATAGCCCTGAATGGCATAGTACTCACAAGCTTTTGAAAATTGTCTCCATTGTTGCAAACCTGTGCAGAATATGTAAATATTCAACGCACCTTTGTACAATATCTCCTAAACCAAAATCATTTGCACCATAACACCAAACCATAACAGGCAGATAGAAGTTGCCAGCATTGAAAGGACAAAAAAAAACTCAAAACATTATTTATTGTTAATATTTTTTTAATATGGTCGTTCAGTTGTACATAATGCTTTCTTGGTCATATATAAGGTAACAAAAATGCTTCTGACACTTCTTTATTATAACTTTTCAGCATGCTGAAGACTTCTGTACAGCACAGCTTAAAGACATAGGCAAAGTCATTATCTCTGGCTAAACACTTATAAGGTCCCAAAGGCGAGACCTATTGGCTATGCCAATGCTTGTTACACTGGTGCACCATGTTTAATAACACTGAAGGGCAGATTTTCTGTTCAGGTCCAGATTTTACTGTTCATCAGTGCATTTGAGTTTGAAAAAAACATATTAAAATCATTCAATCGGCATTTGTATAGCTCGCTAATCACCCCAGGGGAGGGGGGGTATAAAAGTAAATATCCCATCATACTCCACAACACAAAATACCATTCCACATAATTACACTCCCATGCCACATAATTCCAGTACACTCAATATCTCATAATTACTATCCACATAATTCCACTGCAGACTATGCCACGTAATTCCACTCCACAAATCCACTCAACAACACACAATTCCACGCCACACAATTCCACAACTAAAAATTCCAATCCAACCCACATATTTCCACTACAGACCACATACATACAATCCATAGCAGATAGGTAAAAGACATTGCCATTTACAATGCCAATAGCTCTAACTCAAACAAATGCAAGACCTATTGCATTTCCAATGCTTGGTTTTTTTTTTGGCAAAGCAGCTCGTGCCCCATGTGGGAGCTGCTTTGGCAAAAAAAAGTGCAAAAACAGATTACCTGTTAGCACATTTTTTATTTTCCGCTTACAGACCCCAAATCAGGAGTTTATCTTCAAATTGATATCAATACCATGATCCCGTGGCAGTTTTCTCTCTCTCTGTACTTGGGGCATTGGCGGACATGAACAAGAAAGAGGCTCATAAAAATGATGTCAAGGGGCTACACTATGCAAGGATGCCTCTCTGAAGTCATTGCATACTGATGGGTGAACAGCTAAAAGGGTTTCCCGAGTGGCTTCCCCATTGGCAGCTGTGCAGTTGGGAAAATTGTCATGCCCTTACATCTAAATGAGGTGGGAGGTAAGATAGATGGGCAGATGGGACAGTTGCAAATGTTTGGTGAATATCTTATTTCCACTCACCTCTCAATCTTTTTGTGTCTTTCTCTCAGATCCTAACTCGATAATAACTGCCTTATTTTTTGTTGAGACCCCACCTGGTCCCCAGTAAGGGACATTGAATACTCTGCACACTCATACCTTCTTGCTACACAAACTGCTGCACCAAGTCAGCTAACTTTTCCTCCTTCTGGGGCTTCAAAAATCCCAAAATGCTGCCAGTCCAAGCGCTGTTCTTTCGGTCCTCTAATTTATCATCTAATTGGACAATCCCTGGAAACTTTTGGAATTCCCTTGCTGTTGTTTGGTCATTTGCCATCTATTTACTTTGATTTTGTCTGTTTTTTGGGAATGCGTCAGGGCTACCTATTTCCATGTCCTTCAACCATGTCATACACCTTTATACATCTGTACTGCTATTTAAATTTCTTCCTCTCACCCACTCTTTTGTATGTACCTGTTGCAATCTGATATGCAAACTGCCTCGTAAACCAACTCAGCAAGAACTGATTCACCAACAGTGCTTTAAATGGGCCGGTACTCACCGGTACTGAGTACCGGCACTTCTTTGATTTATCACTCTGAGTACCGGCACTTCTCTACTGCCCTGGAGAGTACCGGTAGTCATGACAGAAAAGGTAGGCTCATTGGCTGTGCTGGTGAGCAGGAGTGAAACGTGTCTCTGGCAGCTAAGGCGCCGCTTCTGTAGCCCCGATCTGAGCCCCAGCTGAGCTATTCAGCAGGGCTCATTTGAATAATGTCCGGGGGGCTCACCATCACGCTGTGCTTGACAGAGCAGGGTCCATTCAGGCCCTGTGCTGTCAATCACATTCACACTATCCTGTGCGTTCCTGCAAGCACAGGAATCATGTCAGTTCCCTGGCAGTGGCAATCAGGCTACGGCCAGTCCGGCCCTGGTGGCAATTAAAAAAGCCATGGTAGGTGAAGAGAAAAGATGGCTTTTATCATACCTGAGTCTTTTGTGTGTCTGCTATGTTTGTGTGTATGCCTGTTTTTGTAAGAAAAAAATGAGAGAGAGAGAATCAAAACACTCTCAGGAGGTATTTTAAAGAAAATGTGTGGCACTTTGTTTGGACATGTCTGCTCGGCGACAAAGACTCATAAATAACGTAAAAGTGAGGGTTGGTGGGTGGGTGGGTGAGTGAGTGGATGAGTGAGTGGATGGATGAGTGAGCAAGGGTGGATGTATAGATGGATGGATGGATGAATAGATGGATGGATGAGTGAAAGCATGCATGGGTGAAAGAGGGTGGATGATTGGATAAAAGGGCGGATGATGGGTGGATAAGTGAAAGATTGAATGGATGAATGAAAGGTAGGGTGGATGATGGATGAGTGAAAGGAGGGATTGAGTGAAAGGGTGGATGGAATAAAGGAGTGAAAGGGTTGATGGATGGATGAGCGAAAGGATTGATGGATGAGGGAAAGGGTGGATAAAGAGATGGATGGGTGAAAGGATGAACGGATAGGTTTGGAGATGGATGGATGGATAGGTTTGGATATGAAGGGTGCATAGACGGAATGGTGAAAAACTGAATGATTGATGAAAGACTGAATAGACGATAGATTGTAAAGGTTAAATGGTGGACATCAGCAGGTAAATGGTAGGATGAAAGGATGAATGGATAGATTGATGGAAGAGACAAGAGATATCATCTGGGGAGGGTCAAGATGAGTTGCTTCATGTGCTTGGTGCCATAAGAGCTTTGGTGCGATGTGGGGGTATTTTCAGTTTCTTCCTACTCGCGTGCTCAAAAATATATAGTATTGTGCCAAACAGCAATTAACAGTATGGCATTAAGAAGGTGCAACTATTGCAAAAAAAGGAAATGTTAACATATTATTGCATTTCTCTTTCATTTTGTGTAATGAGTTAACCTGCTTTGTTTATATAAACACATTTCTCATGTGTTTTGGTATGTGCTGCAACTAATATAGAAGTTAAGTATCATCATGTCTTGCCCTTAGCCCCGCCCCTAGCCCCGCCCCCTCACTACACCTCTAGCTCATTTTAATGAGTACCTGCACTTATTTTTTCCCATTTAAAGCACTGTTCACCAGTCTGCATTCCTTGTAGGCTGAGATCCTCTTCTTTATCCTTAACTGTCAGCAGCCCTTGACCATAAACTTTAGCATGATCTTCCATCTGTTATAATCTGTTGGAAGAATTGATGGGGTCTCCCCTGCTATGACCTGGTGCTAACATAAACACTTGCTTGTTAGAATCGACAGGAACCATCAGCTGGTTAGACCTGATGGTCATCAGTTGCCTGAACCTCCCCATTCTTATAACTCAGTAAGTGCCAGTTTGTGGTGATCGGCTCTCCCAGGCAGATATTACCACACAGGATTGAGTAATTGCTACGACCAGTGACATGATCAGCTGGCACGTTCTATCCATAGCCTTTATAAAAACATTGCTTCATATTGCTCCCAGACGTATGATATCTTTATAGTCGATGTACTCACCTATCAGAATAAACCATCTCATTTAAAACACCTTTCAGGACGGAGCTCCAACACCTCTCAATTCAACTGCACTGATGGAAAGATTAGTCCACCCTCTCATCTGAGTCATCAGCACAATCCTCTTTGAAGTACCATGGTCACCCTTACCTCTCTCTGTGCATGCCTCAGACCAAGGGAGTAGTCAGAAAATTAAAATACTCCCCACTTTGAACTAAAGCTCTGATGGCAATAAGCAACCGAAGAAGGTGAGTCCGACCCTCTCCAGAAGAGTTCGCCTGTTTATTCCATGCAAGCATCTATCCAGTCGTCCTTTCATCCTTCGATCCACCACTGAGACCCAGTATTTCACATTTACATCTGTCATCCATCATTCAGTCTTTCACCATTCCATCCGTCTGTTCACCTATCATTTCACCCATCCATCCGTTTATCCATTCATTCACCCGACATCCTTCTACCCATTCAGCCACCCATGCATCCTTTCACTCATCCACTCTTTCACCCATACATTTCATCCACCCAAGCATTCTTTCACCCATCCAGCCAGCCTTTCACCAACCCATGCACCCTTTCATCCATCACCCCTTTCACCCAACCACACATTCTTTTATTCATCCATCCTTTCACCCACCCACACATCCTTTCACCCAATCATGCATCCTTTCCCCCACTCACGCATCCTTTTGGCCACCCAAGCATCCTTTCAGTCATCCACACTTTCACCCACCCAGACATCCTTTCACCACTCTCGTATCCTCTTAACCACCCAAGCATCCCTTCACTCATCCATAGTTTCATATATCCACCCTTTCGCTCATCCTTCTTTTTAAGCTTTGATCCTTCTTTCCCTTTTCTATCAACCCAGCTTTCTTTAGCATTAACTATGATCATGTGTCTGGGAATTGCAGACAGAAGAGGCCTTTAGGAACTCCAAGAGGCCGTTAGGAACTCCAGCCCGCTCTTGCTGCGAAAGCAGGGGGTTCACAACATCCTTGCCTCAGGCCCCATGGCCCATTTTGTTTAACCCCCTTTCATCTTCCTCCAAGCAGAGCAAAAAGAAGTTCAAGTCCTACATTCTCGCTAATTACCTCAAGATTATACGTGATGATCTCAACCCAGTAAAAGGAGATAACACATTATGCTCCACCTCATGGAAAAGGACATTCTCCCATTACTACTTGTTAGAAATGGGATCTCTAGTTGGCAAGGGCTTGCACCTTTGTCCGAGTAGGGACCCTTCTTCCTAGTCAGGGTAAGGGTTGTTACACTCGTGAAGTAACCCCTGCTCACCCTCGTGGTAGCTTGGCACGAGCAGTCAGGCTTAATTCAGAGGCAGTGTGTAAAGCATTTGCACATAACCAACAGTAATACAGTGTAAGCACTACAAACGGACACCACACCAGTTTAGAAAAATAACCAATATTTTATATACTCAAGACAAGACCAATTACGACAAAAATCCACAATACTATACTTTACG